>OX457087.1:11506358-11656789 GCA_949752835.1 Empis stercorea
CAAGAACATAAAAAATATAATAAGATATTCCTACTTAGAAATGTCCTTGACAAAAAAAACCATATATGTATATACAAAAAAATTTAGTATAAGCATTCAAGAGTTTACTCTGTACAAGAAAACTTTGAATATAACAAAAGTAAAATAAAGGATATAAAATACAGATACAGAGACAAAAATTCAAGCTTAAAACTAAATAAAAATAATATATATACATATGTATGTATATATAGAAAATTGTGTAAATACAGACACAAAAGATAAACTGCTATACAAAAAAAATAAAATTAATAAGCAAATATATATACATATATATAAAAAAAGGATTTAAAATTTATTAAATATTCCTTACCGTTGAAACGATTAAAATCGAAAATTTTCGTTTCTTACAGATGAAAAATTTAATTTGGAAATGATTATAAATTTGAAAAGTTCTACAACCAAAAACTAACCAAAAAAAAAATTAAAGCAAACTGAAATCAAATTCGAAAATTCTAAAAATTTTTAATATTTTTTTCCTTGTAGCTTTTGAAAACCAGTTTAATCCTTTTTTTAATCCAGTTCAAAAATCCTTTTTATTTTTTTATTTTGATGACGTCGAAACACAATTTTAAGTTTTGTATATAATTTTTTTTTTGGAAAATGTTTAATTCAAATATTTAGACAAGCAGCACACAGACACAGTTAAATTGTTAGAATATCCTTTTTATTTTATTTTAGATAACTAACGATATATCCTTAATAATCATAAAAAATTGTATATATATATATATTTCACAGTTTATTAATATTTATTATATGATTTTTTTTTCATATAAATTTATTGTGTTATCCTTTTTTCCTTTGATGAATTACACACACAAATACATTTAAAAATTGAAAAAAAAAAAAATTACAAAAAAAGGACAAACTTAAAAAAAAATATACAGTATTTCACTATAATTTTTCTATTATTACACACATTTACAATAATTTTTATTTATATTTATTTATTTAATTTTGATTGAAATTATTTTTTTTCTATAATATATTATATAAAAATCGTGTTGTATATAATATATTTGATTTGATTTTTTTTTTGAAGGTTATTCCGAAAATATATAAATGTATATATGTATATTATTATTATTCACTATATTTATATAAAGAGAAAATGATTATATTTTTTTATATTATAAAAAATTATTTGTTAACGTATGATGGTAAATAAATCATTATATAAAATTATTAAAAATGAATATTGTGTAGCTACTAAGTAAAATGCCATATATATTTAGTTGCGTGTTATGTAAAATAAAATAAAAAACATAAAGTATTAAAGTAAAATTACATGGAAAAAAAAATAGTTAAAATACATTTTTTTTTTGAGTGCACGATATACAATTTAAGGATATTATATGTCCAATATATAATTTTCAATTTATATAAATGGATAAGAAAAATGAAGGAATTTTATGCAAGTTATTTTTTGAATTTTTTTTTGAAGTAGGACCAAAGACTTAATAATTTAAAATGCAATCTGTTCATTAAATTTACTTACGAAATCATATTTGACGTGAAAGTATATTTAAAATAATGTTGCTTTCTGTTAAAGTTTCAAATAAAATTATAGTTTTGTTACAATAATTTAATTATTCACTATTAATAATGGAAAGAATCCTTTTTACTTAAAGCGTTTTTCGTTCAGAAATATTTTCTATATAAATTTATAGAATTTATATTAATTTTTAATAAAATTTAGTCCGAAATAATACACATACATATATTATTTTATTTAACCTATTTAATTTAATTACAATTCAAAAATTTCAATTTATACAATAAAAATACACAGTTAATTTTGTATAACACCTAAGGGTGTGCAATACAATTATATTAACTTTAGAAAAAATGAAATATAAATATAGTAAATTACTGATATCAATATCAATTTAAGAAATTTTAAAGAATTAATAATTAATATGAAAAAAGTAAAATGTCAGATGTCAAAAAATATTCAAAATATTTTAATTTGTATTCAAGATACCAAAAAAATCAGTACGGTTATGTGGTCATCTGCAACAATTATATTAATTTAAATTTTCACTAATTTTTATTATGTAGTTTCGTTAAATAAATTTCAGATTTATTTACTAAATAGGATAAACGAATTAGCTAATGAGCAATTGAAAAATGAAATAAATTCTTTATGAAAATCCTTATTTTTAGTATTGCATAACAAAATATAAGAACATAGAAAAATTTATAATTAATTAAAATATTATTTTTACATTAATTTCGTAATGTAATAATTGAATATTTATATTAAATTTTAAATAATATCTATTCTATTTTCAATTAAATAATTTTCTATCATGATTTTTCGACATTATTCAATTTTTAATTATTATTTTGTTAATTTTTTTCTATCAATAATTAAAATGGATAATTTAGGAAATTTATTATGAAAAATTATGTTACGAAAAATGATTGAAAATCTTTAAAATAATATTTTCAACAAAAATCCTAAAAAAATTAACTTTTCGAAAAGCATATATTTTTTTTTATAAATTTTATGTTCTGATATATTTTTTACCCCATAAAAAAAGAGGAATATTTTTATGTAGTAGTGTGATATTATAAATATACATATATATAAAATTATATACATATATTTATGTTGAAGCAAAAAATAAATAAAAAAAAATAATTTTTTTTCTATTAAATTTCGTTACGATTTAATGATTAACATTTTTCATGATTTGCAATTTCTGTGAATTTTTATATTATATTAATTTTATTACATATTAAAGCGTGAATTTTATATATTTTAACTTAATTAATTTTATAATTTTCTCTTTTTATTTAATTTTAAGAAGAAAAAAAATATTTAAATTATTATCATAGAAAAAAGCACCTTTAAAAATTTGCACATTAAAAAACAACAAAATAAAATTTAATTGCTAAAAAATTTACTATATTTTATAAATTTATTAAGAGTTAATAAAATATTTTATATTTACACTTTATTCATAGAATTTACAATTTAAAAATAATTTTTATTTTTTATAGTTTAATTTTTTTATTATATCTTAAATTTTTTTTTTAAATTTATGTAATTAGTTTATTTTTTTTTTTTCTTCAAAACTTTTGGTTATCCTGCAATCACTGTTGTAATATACGAAAAAGGATATATTATTAGAAATTATAAAAATATACAATTTATATAAATTAATAAAACTATGTATATTAATTATAAAATTGTATATTTTTTATCTAATTTAACTAAAAAAAAAATGTTTATGTAATATGTTTAAAAAAAACTATTTATCCGCACGAAAAATGAATTGTATAAGGACGAAAAAAAAATTTCTTTATTTTCTACATAAAATATTTTCACATTTGAAACAAGAAAGAAAATATATAATAAGAAAACTTTTTTTCCACAAATTTTCTACAATATAAAATACAAAAAAAAAATATCCTTTTTCCAAAATGTGTTTTTTTTTTGCTTTTAATTTTAATCCTTGGCTTTAAAGGAGAGTAAAATAAAAAGCTGTTTTTTTTTGAAAAACTGACACAAAAGAGCTTTTTTATTTAGTGATTATAAAATTTATTTTATACACATATTCAAGTACACTTGCACTATGAACAAATGTTGGAAAATTCATAATTTTTTCCAATTAAATTGATTTTTCTAATTCATTTTTTTTTTTAAATAATTAAATATTTCCAAATTTCTGTTTCAATTTAATCCATTTTTTGTTGGAAATTCTTTATATAGTAAAATGTGTACGAGAAATAAAAAATCCCAAAATTTTTTGAAATATTTTCCATTAAAAAGGAAAATTGGAAAAAATTAAATTTTTTTGGATGGAAAAAATTACACAATAAAGAAATAATTGTCTTCTTCTTTTATATTATTTTCACTATAAGAGTGTACACACATTTAAATGTTATATATATATATTTGTAATACATCTATCAAAATATTCAAGTTTTGTATATGTAGTGGAAAAAATCGAAAGTCCTTTTTTTTCATTCGCCAAAGGTGACGAAGACGATTAAAAATGGAAAAAAAAAATCAATTTTCACCAAAAAAAAAAAAAATTTCATTAAAAAAATTTTCATTTTAAATTTAAATTAAATTGAATAAAATTATATTAAATATTTTTTTCAACGATTTGAAAATATATAAAAATTAATGAAAATTTCAAGAAAATATTATTTAATAATAATTTTTTTTTTGTCAAATATTTTTTAAGGACCACTTTTGTTACCCGTAATCCGTTCTTGTTCGTGGTTCGCTGAAACTGCAGTCCGCATAAAAGAATAATATAGACCAAACCCGATAAAAGGAAATTTTTTTTACATTTCTTTTGAAGGGATATTATCCCTTTCTCTTTGTCTATATATTTGTGTTTGTGTATATAAGAAAAGTAAAATTTCCCCCCGAAATAATATTTTTGTATTAGAATTTTGATTTTTCGATATTAAAACTAGTGAAAGCTTTCAATTATTATAATTATTGGGAAAAGCTTTAAAGAAAAAATAGAAAATTATTCAATTTTACTAATATTATGATAAATAGAAAATTCGATGTTTTTTTTTGTTGTCCATTGTTTTTCGGGTAGAAAAGCATTTTCCGAATTCAAATTTTTAAGGGTGTGTTTAAGTATTTAATTAAATATATATATATATATATAGATACGGAGAGAAAATTTTCATTATTTTTTTATATGTATTTATATATTTTACATTTGTATTTTGACAATTTATGACAAAGCTAAAAAATTGTATATAGAAAAATGAATATACGAGTAATAAAGAATTTTCCTACCCCAATGAGTTGCATGTTTTCATATGTTCGGAAAATTTAGTATATAAATTTTATATTGTAATTATTAAGTAATTTAATTTTTTTTTATGAAAAATTTATACTATGACTAATAATCTAAATTAACCATAAGAAAAAAATAAAATTTATAATAAAGTTAATATTTAATTTTAGTACAAAATTACTAATCAAAAATTTTCTTGCGGAAAAATAAGAATTTTTAATCATTTATAAAACTATACAAAAAAAAAATTTCCCTTTTTTTGTTCTAATAAAAATTGCCCTTAAAACAACAAAATTATCAAAATTTCCCATATTTTGAAAAAAAAAATGAACAAAAATTGTTCATAAAAGGACGATCAATGACAATCGTTATAAATATATATTGTATAATATAAAAAAAATGTTTTAAATAATAAATATATATAAAAAGGACAATCTATGACATGAAGATAAATTTAAGTTAATTTCTCTGCATTTTCTCTCTCATTTTATACAAATACATTTTCAGTGTTTACTTTAATACTTTAATGTTCTCTTTTATATGTACATAAAATAAAATATACAAAAAAAAAGCTTCGTAAGTTTTCGTTTTCGTAATTTTAACGTATTTTGCATAAGATTCTAAAATAATGTATAATTTTTTTTTTAATATAAATTTTCATTCAAAATTTTCTCATCAACCACAACAAGAAAATTATAACAACAAAAAATGTTTTCATAAATCTTCGTTTACGAAGTTTTCAACAACAACAACAACAAAAAACGAACTACAAAATATCCTTTTTTTTTATCCTTATACATATATTTAATATTTACTTTAATATGAAGGATATTTGAAAAAATTTTCTTGTATATATGGTTTAGGAGACACTTTTTGTTTCAAATTTCAATGAACTATTTTGAACAGGATAACCAAAAAATAAAATTATATACATATACTCGTATGTGATAAAAAGCTCATTTTAATATGTTGGATTGTTTTTATTTCTTTAAATCAAAACTGTTACAAACAGTTTTGATTTAAAGAAATAAAAAGTTTTACTTGTCATTTTATTTTTATTTTTTTTGGAAAAATGGGAAAATTATGAAAGTTAAAATAAGACAAAACGAAAAATTGGTTAAAAGCTTTTTGTTATAAAAAAAAATTTTTTTTTGGTTCAGATAATTTTTTTCTGTTTTTGGAAATTGTTCGATTCTGTTCACTTGTGATTGTGAGTGTTTTTATGTAGTTTTATTTATTAATTTATTCATTTTCAGGAAAACCATATCTATTTTATTCTATGATAATTTTTCTTTTGGAAAAATAATATATTAAGGATTATGTACCAATAATTAAAATAGGAAACAAAGTACCTAATTAATATGAAAAAACTAATTTATATATTTTCATTGCATACTTTTAGGGATATGGGAATATTCAATATGTTAAAAAAATCGAAATTCCAAAAAGGATTATAAATATCTTAACAATATAATGTAACTAAAAAGCTTTTGAAATCTTAATTAATATATCAAATTAATAAATTGCTAATTATAATAATCTTTTTTTGTTTGTTCTGGTATTTAAGAAAACGTTTAAAAGCTTTTTTTAAAAAAAAAAGATTAAAAAATGAAATTAATTATCAGAAAAAAATGGTTTTTAATTAATCAATTTGAACATAAAAAATTTTACAAGAAAAAAAAAGTATTATGAATCATTTTACGTATCTGTAACCGTTTAAACTTTTTTTTTTTTTTGGATGATTACTTGGTTTCGTTTACATACAAATTTATAGCGGCGCCATTGGTATAATTTATTATTTAATTCTTTTCTTTTTTTTGTGGATTCTCTGTGGGTTCGTTTGCCCTTTTAACTTTATAATAATTTTTGGTTCAAATTTTTTTTTTTTGGCTTTTTATTTTAGTTTCCAATTTATTTATATATTTATGTAGTCTTTTCTTTATATGCACACTAATTCAAAAATTATTTGTAATCAATTTATTCGGATTATGTTAACAAATTATTTCCATTGCATAATTTTAGGAGTAGAAAAAAGTGAACTCTTGAAGGTTTTGTGTATAATTTGCAATTTTCAATGAATTCTTTGCATCAAATTATTTAAATTGCATATATTAAGGCTGATTTAGATAAAATTTAATTTCTACTGCATATATTTAGGAGCAGTAAAATTTTAATTATTAAAAATTTATGACAAAAAATGAAAATTATATATACGTCAAAATCCCAGTTTGCATATCTAATGTAAAATATTATTTAAAATACAATTAAATGATTTGAAAGAAAAACGAAACAATTTCAAATTATTTAATTAACATTTTTTTATTCGTGCACAATTTTATACATAAAAAACGAATTTAAATAAACCAAATGACTCTACATGAATGTCCTGCTGGGGGTTTATCTTTTATATCTTTCCATTTTTTGTACGGTGTGCTTATGAGGATGGACTTTATTTTTTTTAGTTTGTTTGTTATATGTGTTATATTCCCCAAGTGCATACACGTCTCATTGGGAGCTTTTCGTGTTTTATATATGAATCTGTTTTTTTTTCTATACATTTTAACAATGAACCAAAAAAAAAAACAAAAAACAAACAAACAAACGCAAAAATTGAAAACTTTTATAAAAGAAAATAATAAATACTAGCCAGGATATTAAAGTATATATACATAATATGATTATAATAAACTTTAATACTATGTAGATATTTTATTTTTAGAAATGATAAAATCATGTTCACTTTTATTTATTTTATTTTTTTTTTGTGTGTGGTTAAAAAAATATTTAGAGAAAAAATTTGACTTTTTTTTTTAAGCTTAGTTTTTTTTTATTTTTTTACATATAAAAATAATAATTTAGATTAAAGTTTGTGTCTTTAGAGTTATGTTAGGAGAGATAACTTAAAAATATCCCATGAGGGTTAATGAATTTTTTATATGCTAAAAAAATAAATAATAATATAATAAAAAAAAAGGATAAACAAAGAAGAAATAAAACTGTCTACAATAATGAATTTTATTATAACAAAAAAAGGACTAAAGTTATTTACTTAGATACTTAGTACGAGAAAAAAGTATATACATATAAACGAAATTCTTAAGTATATACATATATAATATAGATTTAAAATGTAATAATATAAAAAGGATATATGACAGACACAAGTTAATATTTCATTTTTGGTAAATAATATTGTTGTAGTATTTTTAATTGAATTTTTTTTTGCTGAGTTCTATAGAAGGATGAGATAATTAAAATTGGCTTCATTTTAATATGATTTGAAACGTCACAATTAAAGTTATTTTAAGAATATTAAAATAAGCAATTAAATGTATGGGATGAAGATGAACTTACTTTTTACATATTTTTTTTTTAACGATTTAAGTTTTATATCGTCATCTCTAGACTAAATGGTTTTTCGTAGTGTCAGAAATGTAGTATGTATATCGTATTTCTTTAATGCCAATTAAGATTGAAATCATATAGAGTTGAAGTTGAATTTCACATCAACTCAGAGTTAAATTTCAATATTTATGTAAATATTAGCAGTGAAAAAGGTAGAAGCGAGGTCCTGAGACTCAAACTCAAATCTAAAATCTAATCAATTAATTATTCTTGTTATCTTATAACTAAACATCACAATATTTATTGAAATTATTTCAATTTTCTTCCAACTTTTCTGTTTATACAAAAACTATGATTGCATACACTTAGGTGTAATTAAATTCTTTATTATAGGAGTAATTAGATTTTCAATATTTCTGGTACTACTTTTACTGCAAAAAAAACTACCTAAGGAAATCTGATATATAATCAAGAAAATAGAAAAAAAAATCTCTTTCTGATTAATTTTCCATAGAATACAAAATACTTGTAAATATAATATAACTACTTTAGTAAATTGGTAAAATCAATACCAGCCAATTTTCAAAATATCAATTTTTCTTTAATATTTAAATTTCATATGCTTCTTATATTTCTGAAATACATTCAATATACATACTAAAATATAAATTTACCTATAATTTTTCTCTATCAAATAAATAATATATTTCTTTTACCGAAAATGGTATACGATTTTTTTCGTATACCATAAATTTTATCATTTTTCTAAGAAAATATACAAAAATTGTATAATATGAAAAATTCTTTTACAAAAAAAAAAAAAACTGAACCTCTGGTATATGGTTACATGAACTAATAAAACATTTTGATGCAACATAAATTTCTGAAGAAAAAAAAAGTCTATACCCATAAAATATTCTCATTTATATATTACTTACATATATATGTATATATTTTTTACTGCTTTATAGCAATAAATATCTATGTAGTATCAGTATAATATTTAATATAAAAAAAAATATGGCAAATTTATAAACACTTTATGAACGACACTAAAAAAAAAATTTTTGTGTTACGAAAATTTTTTTTCAACAAAAATTCTTATATATATTTTTCATATTGATTATTATTATTTTAACAAAGTTGTTTTTACGATAATAATGTAGGTACCTATAAAAAAAAAATATGTGTAACGATTTGAAATAAAAATGAAATTTAATAAATTAGTAAAATAAAAAGTCAACACACATTAAATAAAAAATATAGTAAAAAATATCCTTTTTTTTCCTGTGAAGTTATTAAGTAAAATGTGTAGTTAGAACCATAGCATATAGAAATCCCAATAGGCGAACTAAACAAAAAATGACCTCATTGGAAAATTATGTTTTAAATACGTGACAAGTTCGTTAAGTAGAAATTTGTTTTTAATATAACAAAAAAAAGGGTCAAAGATCGATTGTCGCACAAAATGAAATATGTATGTAAAATGTATTTATTTATAAATAATAGCAAGAATTCTAATAATAGTATAGTAAATTAAATTAAGTATTAAAGCTCATGCAAACAGGAAAATTATGTATTACTGCATGTTCGAAAGTATATAAAGTCTTAAAATAACTATTTTCTCTCTAGAAAACCACACCTTTATACAATATTTTATTGACCAACAAAGTACAACAAACTTGTTAACCATAGTACAAAAATAAATTACTACATACCATTATATTTTTCT
The DNA here is from genome assembly GCA_949752835.1 of Empis stercorea. NCBI lineage: Eukaryota > Metazoa > Arthropoda > Insecta > Diptera > Empididae > Empis > Empis stercorea. The sequence continues at coordinate 11,516,256 of OX457087.1, forward strand.
ACTATTCGAATTTTCTGTAAAGTTTTTTTGTTACAAAAAAATTCTAGAAATAAAATCAAATAAAAATTTCTGATGGTATAATTTCGTAGATGATGCAAGATTATATTATTTTATATTAAACATTTTTGAAAAAATACCATTTAAAGCTTTCATTCATAGTTCATATAATGGCGCGTAACATTATTTAAATATATTTTTTATTATATATAGAAATAGAATATACTTTAATATCACAATTACTAATAAAAATTGCAAAAATTTAAAAATGTTTCGTGATAATATTTATATAATATCCTTACGGAGACAATGACTTTTCATATAAGGAAATTTTAATGCTTCCAAAAATGACCACAATTGAAGTAATGTACTATATATTACAATTAAATTACGCTTCAGTTTCATACTATATATAACTAATATAGTATTAAGTAGGAAACAATTTGTAAATTAAATACTGTTGATATCTAGTATCAAATTTAATAATATAAGTATATGTGGGATTATGTGCTTTATTTCAATTAGATAATTGAAAAATTTATACCCTAATTTCTCTAGAAAGAAAATGACAGAAAAATTGCGCAATATTTTGTTTCTGAAAGTTTCTTTATTCTATAATTTGATGATTTAATGATATATTTTTAAACGGAATTTTATATGACATTATCACAGCCTAAATTAAAGGCAGTATATTTTATTTAAAACATAATTGGTATAATATAAAAATTTAGAATATAAATAGAATAATATTTAGAAAAACTAAAAACTCTATAAAAAGTCTTCAGACCAAAATTCTAGTAGATTAGATTAGTTAGAAATTATAATTTATGTACCAACCAAATAAGAGAGTTAAATTTTATATAACATCCATAACCAGATACCTAAAATCCCAAGCTTATTAGTTCTGCTCAGATAAATCTGTTTAATTTTCAAAACTTTTGTTTTTAATATCATTGCTAAATTCTATTACAAAAAATTACTTTAGAAAACACCATTAGCAATCAGATAAGAAATTAATTTTCTATTTATTAACAAATTTTAAAATATGAAGCCAAGTATGTATAAATTTTAGTAATATAATTTCATATATCATATATGCATGTACATACATTTTAATTATATTTCTTCCTGAATTTTTATAACGTAAAGGGATACGTGCATAAATATATGTATATCATATATTTATAATGAAAAGGATAACGTAGTAAATAAAATATTATTATATATTTTTCTAACTCATCCTCAAAATAAATAACCAAAGATAAATATATTTTTGTCCTTATAAATAAGAAAAAATTCCCGTGACTCAATCAAAAAAACTGTTTGTCGTCATTATTATTCAACTTTATACTATATACATGTTATTTACCAGGAAAATGTTCTTGAAACACATTATTTTTTATTTAACTTAATATATAATGAATACTATATATAATGTATAATCTCTTAAATAACCAAGTATAGTACGTTTTTTATTATATCTTCATTTTTCTAGTCCACTCATAAAAAAAATAATTTTTCTTTTGACATTACACTGACTCTTTGTCGCCTTCGATCTCTCATCATCAAAAAAAAAAAAATAATCACTCAAACCAAATATTTTACATCCCTCACATTCATCTATGCTGCAATACGTAATGAATCTTTAAGAAGAAGAATATATGTATGTATACTAAAAGACAAAAATTCTAACTTAAAAAGAAAAATAATTTTGAATCACATACGTGATCTGATTACGTCTATATTTTTCTTTCTATATAAATATAACGTATAGAAATATGTACAGTTTCAATGGGAAACGTATCAATGGACGAAGGACATGTTGGTTTATATGTATATAAGTACATTTGAAATTATTAACTTCACTGCAAATTGGAATCATTTATACAATTGTATAAATTATATGACTATAATATACAAAATGTTTATTAAAATATCATTGAATAAGAAGACATTCTTATCGTTAATATTATGAAGGAGGATGATGTCGAGTCCTACTATTCCAACACTTAGCACCTGGGACCTTCACCCAATTAATAATAAAAAACAAATAATAATAATAAAAAAATTTGTAATTTTCTTCTTTTGTTTCTCGAAATTCTTTTTCAATTATGTTTATTGTAATAACAAGAACAAAAAATTATTGAAATGAGGCGAAATGAATATGGATTTTTATAAAAAATTTAAAATAAAAAGACTATTAACCAGATGATGTTTGTATGTTAAGTGGAAAAGATGATTAGAAAAGAATTATCTGACTCATATATAAATTATATTATGTAGTAAGATTTATTTTTGTGGTTGCAGTTATTGATTTAATATTAAATACAATCACAGGCGATAAAGACAGTATATAAATTACTCGAGGTTTGGGAATTAAACAGAAGAAAACTCTTAACTTTGCAGATTTATAGCCTTTAATTTATGTATGTTAAAAAATTATCGGTTTTAGCTTAAACATAGATTTGATTCACGGATGAGACATGTATGTATCTCTCTAACGCTCTAACTTAGCCCATCTTCAAATAAATGCCAGTAATTTAAAGTATTGCAATTTTAAGAATGCTACCGGTCGAGTCCAATTGTTGACAACAATAAACTCGTTTCGCTAATTAACAACTCTTAGTTGATTCCAATTACCATTTTCTTCACTATACCTACCGAGAAAATTATTGTTTCAAAAACATATATAAAATTAATAGTTTTATCAATTGCAAGAGAATCCAACAGAAGAGATTAATTTTTAATACAAAACTAATTAGATAACTGCTTGAATAATTATATACATTTTTGGTAAAGTTACTTAACTAACCTAATAAAAATGAAAAAAAAATAACTTACATAAAAAACGTTTCTTTTGTTCTTGAATTTTTCTTGCAAGTACTTCAAAACACATTAACTTTATATTTAAAACAATAGACTGGATTTTTCCAGTGGATTTTTATAAAGTGGATTTTTCAAACACTCTTTTAGTGTTTGAAAAACTTTTTATGATTTTACTACTTTTTTCTATGATTTATTTAAATTTTCATTGAAACGTAAACAACAAATAATTAAATCAATAAAATTTTAGATAAACCAGTAACATATTTTATTAGACCAACTTTTATATACAAATTTCAATGATTTATATACTTTTTATATGACCAATTTTTTCTGTGTACTTTTAGAAATTTCTAACCGTTATTCAAGTTAATATCGTTTTTTCACGTACAACAAGATGTCAAAATAAACAGCGGTTTATGCCGCCAAATTTTATAATAATTTTATAATCGTTTCCAAATTTTGAAAATAATTTTTTATTGCACCACACCACAGATGGCGGTACTTCATTTTCCATTTTTGAAAATACTCAACTCTGAAATTGGATAAGAAATTTGTTTTACTAAATAATGCCTATATTATTGTAAATGTAAAATTATAATGCAATTACAATTACTAAATTTATTATTTTCACATGAATTTACATACATTGTTACCTACGGTTTACGTATTCAAAATATTCAACTAATATAAATCACAAAAAACAGAAACCAACTAATATTATTAGTTCTAAATCCAGCTAAAATTTAACGAATCTGACGTGTACACTACACGCATATTTTTCAATGTCAAAACTGGAACTGGAACGTCAAAGTTGTCAGTCAATTTTGAAAGCATTATTAAAAAAAAATATGATTAAAGTAAAATTGTGAAAGACGCTATTTCTATAATTATATAGTGGAAGATTTTATAGAAGAAAATCAAACGAAAAAAATATCCATGAAAAAATATAATTTAATGCAATCATATAAAATTTATCTAGTCGTTTTACTAAAAATGTTTTTATAGTGACTATTAAAAGTACATTATAAAATTTTACCAGAAAAAAAAAAGAAAAGAAAATTAGATATTTTTTTCTTGTTGTGAGGTGAATTTTCTTATTATGCTTAATGTGAAAATCAATCAACAACAACAGGAACAACATAACAACAACAACAATAATCAAAGCAATAATAATAATTATCTTAATTATAATAATCAAACCGGTAGTGGTGGTGGTAATTATCAACAACAGAGTCCAATATCATCATTATCAACATTAGTTTTTGGTAAACCTCCTGGTAGTACAACAACAGCATTATTAAAAAATAATTCCATAGATACATTGTTATCAGGAAATAGTGGTAGTAGTAGTAGTGATAATCAATTATTTCAGTCACAACAACAACAGCTGCTTCATCACCAGCAGCAGCACCAGCAACAACAACAAAAACAAAAATCACATCCTCCAATTATTTGCCAAAAAATTGGCCCAAAAAATCTGTTTACAACAGAATTTGAAATAAATGATGTACCAATATATGCTAGGAATCTTTTGACTAAAGTAAGTATACTCGTACATATAATATGAAAATCATAATTTTATAATTATAAAAAATGTCTATATGCATATATTTTTTCTTTATTATTTTTATACCTTAATATAGATTTTTCTCATTTTTTTTTTGTTAATTAACGTAATTTAAAACTCAAAATAAACAGTCCGTGTAGATTATTTATCACAAAAAAATTTGGCGACATTTAGAAATTGTAAATTATGATGATATTAAAAATATATATTTAATTAATACGTGTATATATAGTTTATCTTACACATCAGTGCAATCAGGATGTAGCCAACCGTTTGAGATTATTTATGAATTAATTTTTATTTACATATATACTGACCAATAAAACTATTTTTGAAGTAGTTTTCTCTAATTAGAAATGCAAGTGAATAAGGTGAATCAATTTATCCTCTGTTAAATATAATTATTTAGTGAAAAACCATAACTGCAAGAGCATAATTTTAATGTAACATATTGAAAAGTGTAATTATTATGTATCTTAATTTATTGCGTATATATAAGATGGAATTTTGAAGTGTAAGGAAAAATATGGCTGAAAATCTGACAAAATTGAATATTAAAGTAAATATAATAATATAGATTTCACCTTTTCCAATAAAATGTTAAATGATATTTTAATTATTTTGTGTAAAAAACTGAAATATTTTAATAAGCGATTTTATTATAATTTATTGTGTATCTTAAGTTTGTATATAATAATAATTTAGAAAAAAAGGTACTTATACCCAATTATTTTATACTTAATTATTATAAGTACCTAAGTATATAAATTACCTGAGAGTTTTTATTGTTTATGATTTTTTACTAATATAGATAAAAGATAATTGGAATATTTATTTTCCATTAAAGTAATTATTTTATATAAAATAGTTTATATAAAAATAGATATATTTTCAATGTGGTACAGTTCTTCATAATTTCAAATAAAAACTAAAAAGTCAATATTGAAATAATATTCAAATATTTTTAAAAAAACTGAATTTTAGTATACTAATTAATTTCAATGCATATTTAATACAAAACAACTTAAAGGTTATTGTGAATCTTCCAAATATGTTGCAAATATACATGATAGTTGAAAAATAATTCATTACCTTGAATAAAAAATTCCAAAACACGTAAATAAATAAATAAATTGTTTTGATTTTTTACCCGGTTTGGAATTTAACAGAAATTCATAACAAAAAAAAATTAAATTTATATTATATATTCTAAAATTCTTCAGCTAAACTATATTCTTTATGATGTATTAAGTGTAGAAAATATTTAAAAACAAATTCTAATAAATTTATTTAAAATTATATTTTTTTGGCTAATAGTTTTTAGGGTGTTAACTTTAACAAATTATTATTCAATAAAATTCTTGTCATCACTCCAAAAAAAAAAAAACTCAGCATAACAAATAAAAAATTATAATTGTGTTAAGTGATTTCTATCATTTGGCCAATAGTCAATATTATCAATGCCTTTTCTAATTTGAGATCACAAATCTGTTAGCAATAAACTTACTTTTTCTTTTTTTTTGTGTATTCTTTTGCACAAAAAAAGATTAAAATTTATAAATACAATAAGATTTACATATATTTCGCACACCATTTTTATAATTATTAACAATATTTGTAACAAAAAAAAGTGCAACTATAATATTCATAAGAAATTTTTGAAAATTCTATTTATATACTAAATAAATTGAATTAAAAATATATATAAGTATGTATTATAATATTTTTCCTATATTAAGGGCCAAATACACGATGAAATTGCCCAGTATTCTGGAGCAACAGTATCAACACGTGGACGATATATATCGCCGGTGGAAAAATCAAGAGGTGGTGGTATACAATCACGATCATTATATTTATTTATACAAGGTCCCGAACAGCAATCGGTTTCCTGTAAGTATTTTAAATTCTTTTTTTGTAGGGAATTTTTTAAATTGGTTTTTCTTCTTTTTTTACATTTAATTCAATTTTACAATTCATACTTATAAATATTTTCTAAAAAAATATTATTTTGTACAAATTAAATCGAGAGTTATATACTGAAATTACTTTTTTTTATAATGATACTTAAACAAGACAAATGTAATAATGAATTATTATTAGAATTGTGAAAATATAAATATTTTTATTATTTTTTTAATTTTGAAGGTGCTAATTAAATGTAAAAACAATCACAATAAATAATATATTTAATGTGAATTTTATTTTAATTTTTTGAAAATGGAAAAATGAATGAAAAATATTTTTTTTTAATAAATATATATATAATAATTTTTTTATAATTGACATCTTGGCATTATAAAATATATAAATTAAATATAGTATATATTCTTTGTATGATATGCTACTTGTATTGGTTACCGAAGTTTCTGAAAGTGAAATAGAAATTTGTAACAAAATATTATTACAAAAATTTGTTTTTGATTTCAATTACTATAAATTCAAAAGCACAATTCATTGATTGATAAACCTTATATTAACACTAGAACTACCAAGAATTGTTATATACCTATTTGTACCAAACTGGTCAAAATGACCAGTCGGTATATTAAGGTATACCACATAGGTACGTATCTCAGAAAAATGGGAGTGGGGGGGTGGACAAAATAATTTATATTTTTATTTAATACATAGATTTAGAAAAAGTTATAATATTATCAGAAAATATTAAATGAAATTTAAAGAAAATATTTTGTGAAATTATTTTGGAACCGGTCATTTTGACCGGTTGGTATTTCTAGTGTTAGTGATAGTATAGAAGCTATTTACTTGAAAAATATAATCCAATAAAATCTGATTCTATTCAATAGACTACCCATAATTATATTCAAATTAATATTTTACATAAATAAAATTTTCACACACATCGTTATCACTCAAAATATATTTTTCAAATAAAATAAGTGTTGATGTATGAAACATTCTTTTCAAATATTATTTTAATTAAAATGCATTATTATATTTTTCAGTGGCAATACAAAAAATTAACGAAATAATTGCAAACGATCAGCAAAACAACAATACTAATCCAACATCATCAACAACAGGAATACGTATGACAAAATATAATAATACTCGTCAGTTAACAACATCATCTACATCAGTATATAATATGGCACCACAACCAAATGCTGTTAGTATTACTAATAATAATAATAATCAAACAAATTTAAATCAATTACAACAACAACAGCAATCACAGCAACAAAGTTTTATTGAAAAAATGCAAATTGGTTTAGATCATGCTCCAGCAACATTTAATTTACGTGAACAAATAATTGGAGCTGGTGGTGCAAATTTACAATATATACGTAATGAAACTGGTGCTATAGCAACATTACGTGGACGTGGTTCATTATTTATTGATTCAACAATTGGTAGCGAGAATCCAGAACCATTATATTTATATATTGAACATCAACGTTTTGAAGGGCTTCAAGCAGCTAAACAATTAGCAAAAAATTTAATTGAAACATTACAACAAGAATTATTACATTTTCAACAATTAAATCAAAATCAAATAACATTTCCAAATGGAACAACATTATTACAACAGGCACAACAACAACAGCAGCAGCAGCAACAACAACAACCGCAACCACAATCATTGACGACAACAACCCAAATAAATATACCACCACCATCATTATTGGCAATACCACCACCAACTGTTCTACACAATCAACAAATTGATCAACAAAATACAATTGTTCATCAGAATTTTTTACAACAGCAAACTTTAGGTATACCACCACCACAACAACAACAACAACAACCACCACCACAATCACAAGCTGTTCCTCAACCACCAACAATTATTCATCAACAAATTATACCACAAGCTGGTGTACCAATTCAATTACAACATGGTAATGTTGTTATACAACCGCAACAACAGCAAACTTCGGTACAACCAACAATTGGAAATGTTAATGTACCACCGCCAGGTATTACAATACCAATTAAAACTGGCCAGCTTGTACAATTTCAATCAACAACACAACCGCCAACACAACAATTAGTAGCTCAACAACCAATTACTGCTCAATTAACTCATCCACCACCTAATTTACAATTACAACAAACTGCACCAACACAAATTCTATTGAATCATCCACAAAATCAACAATACCAATATCAGTATATTCAACAACCACTTCAAACTGCTGAACAATTGCAACGTATGTAATTTTTTTGAAATTTTCTTTAAAATAGTTTTAATTGAATATAATTCTATTCTAATCGTTATTCTACTTTTTTTTTAGCAAACCAACAAGTTACCATACAGCATATTTATCAACCACAACAGCAACAAATTCAAGGTATTCAAGTACAACAAACTACTGCGGTACCAACAGTACAGCAATCAGGTCAAACTAATTTTGAACAACAATATCAACAAATTCGTACTACTCCACAATTTCATACATCAGTGTCAGGTACAGTCCAACCACAATATATAACTGTACAAGGTAGTACCGCATATATGGTACCACCACCGACAATAATTCATCAACAAGTAGGAACACAACAACAACAATTAACAACTGCTACTAATCCAAATATAATATTTCAACAACAGCAGCAACAAATACAAGTTCAAATGCAACAAAATACAATGACAATGCAAAATACTCAGCAGCAACAACAACCACAACCGCTGCCACAACATCAAATACAAACAGCAACACCAACTTCTTCTCAAGAACAATCTAATGATGTATCAACGGAAACAAGTGGTAACGATAATAATAGCACGGATGATAAAGATGATTGTAAATCTGAGAATGAAGATGACAATTCACCATCACAACTAAAAACACCTGATGACAATAAATCTGATAATGATACTCAATCAAATGATGAAAGTTCTGAAGCTGTGCCGGTTGCAGCAACAACAAATCAACATACATCATCAACAACAACAAATACACTAGCAACAATGTCAAATCATCAACAAATTCAAGAAAATATACGTCAGCAACAACAACAACAACAACAATTATCAGCAACACAAATTTCACCAACATTAGGTCAACAACAAACAATGGTTGCTGCCGTACAACCACCAATTAGCTGCGTTCAACATTTCGTTGGTAATACATTAATAACAACACATCCTGTTGCACAAACACATACAAATCAAATTTATACACAAGTACCAGTTTCAATTCAACAAATTCAACAACAAATTAATCAAGGACAACAATGTGTTGTATCAACAGCAAATGGACAACATTTTGTTGTTAGTGCAGCACCACAACAATGGCAACAAGCAGCTGCTGCCCAGCAATTGACACAACAAGTACAACAAATTCAACCAAATGGTACAATACAAAATTTACAAATAACTCATCAACAAATTCCAACACAAGCAACTAATATTGGTGATTTTCGAACATTACCACCACAACAATTATCAGCATCTGGTACATCGGCTACTATACCACAACAACATCAAATAACAGCTTCAGCAGTTGGAACAAGTCAACCGGGCCAGCAACAAATGCAAGTTGCATTTAATCAACAACATGTACAATTACAATTACAACCACAATTAATGCAACAACAACAATTAATTGATCAAGCACAACAAATAATTGGTCAACAAATCACTATACCACAACAACAAACCCAATTGATACCGCAACAACAGCAACAACAACAATTTAATATTATACGGCCACCGCCGAATTTAGAAAATTATGGAGTTCAACCAGTTTTAACTGTAAGTATCGAAGTTTAAAAATGTACTCTAGAATTATGAAAAACAGAATTTAACATGAATTTATTTTTAGGTTTCCGACCACTCCAGAATGATGGGACAAAAAAGAAAATTTAATGAAGATGAAATCGGACCGCCAAATAATATGGCAAGATTAGGAATGGGGTAAGAATTCTTTTCTAATTAAAAAATATTATTTCTTAATTAAATCTTAATATTAAAATTAGTGTAATAGAATAACTATTAAAATTATAATTAAAAACTATATTTTTTTAGGTGAAAATAAATTCTTAGTGTAACAAAAAAAATATTTTATAGAAAATTCATTTCAGAGTAAAATTTTCGTTCAAAAATTTTTTTTTCATTTTCCATTTTTATTTAAATGTTAATTTTCTTTTACTATTTTTATTTGTATATTCATTTAATATAATATTATGTATTAATTAAATTATTATAATAACTTAATTTGGTTTGGGTGGTGTCCATTACTTGTTTAATAATAGACCAATCATATAAGACAGGATGAATTTCGGTCAACAACGGAATAAACAAAATTATAATATAGATATTTAAAAAAAAATGAAAATATTGAACCTAGGATATTCGGAATAATAAATAAGAATTGTGTAAACTGTGAAAAATCATTTTAAAAAATACATTGGGATAGATATTATCATTTGTTAAATTGCATAACTACTTTGACACTAGTCAAGTAAAATGAAACAAAGCCAGCAAAAATAGATGTGACATAGAAAATGTTAATATGGTAGGATCTATTCTAAGGTTAATTGGGGTATTTGTTATTATTATGATATTAAATTTTATATTTAATCAAAAATATAAATTTCTGACAATTTTTGTTTTCATACTGTCGTCATTATTCTTGTAGTCATTTTCAAATAATATTTTCGGTCATTTGTTCATTTTATTTTTTAGCTCTTATTGGTTGGAAAGGTTTTCGCAGCAGCATTATTCTTAATTTCTAATTCTATTAATTCTAATTCATGGATATTCTTAAATATTATTAGAATCTAAAATTTACTATAAGATTTTGGAACGATTTTCAGTCCAATACAAATTATAGTTACTAATAAAATAATATCAATTTATTTAAAATTAAATAAATAATTAGGCAATTAATTTAAAATTTTTTTTTTTTTCATTCTATATAATTATAAATATTAGCGTGTATTGTCGTGTATATTCGTCATTGTTTCTGATTTAAAGTTAATTCGATGTATCTATTTTAATGTCCCTTATTTAATCATATATATATATGTAATGTTGAACTTCTGGCTAAATTAATTAATAACTATATAATAATATAATTTAAATTTACTTTAATTTTCTTTTATATAGATTTAAGATTTTAATATATTTTTAAAATGAACTTAATTAAATTTATATATATATTATATGTATTAAATTTAAATATGAAATAAAATAATTAATAAATAAACACAGACCTAGAGATCAAATACAACAACAGCACCAACAGCAGCAGCAGCAGCAGCAGCAACATCAACAACAGCAACAACATCGTATTCAGACTCAATTAATGGGTCTAACATCACAGCCTCCACCTCCTCCACCGCCATCTTTACAACAATCTAGTCAAACAGGCCCAAACAACATTGGCCAAGGTAAAAAAAATAATAGTTGGTTATTTTGTTTGAATAATTTTTAAGGATTTTGTTTTGAATTTAAGAAAAAGAAACAAAAATTTATTTAATTAAATATATATTATAATATATAGGTACCCAACATATTTTGGAGGAGGCAACACAAATTATGCTTTTAAAGTCTTAATTTTTATTTAAAAAAAAAAATGTTTTTGTAATTTTTTATTTTTAGATTATTTTTTTTTCATTAGTTTTTTTTTTTTTTATTTTACTTTTTCTTTTCTAATATATATTTTGAATGAATGTCAATTGATAGTGTTTTGTGATGTATGTAACGCTGTGTGAATAAATTTTAATAGGATTAAAATTGTAGTTATTCAAATTAAATGATGGACATTTGCATGATTTGTTTAAATATTTTGCTTTCTATTTATATATAGTATTTTATAATCACTTAAATTAATATCTAAAAACTTTTACTATTTAATTAATATTAAAACTAAATTCCAAAACAATAACTTTTGAAATTTAGCCAATACATATAAACGAGTATATATAAATATCTTATTATTAATTTAATTTTAAAATTTCATTTGGAAAAATTAATCAAATATTTTTTTAAATTTTAATTTTGAAACATTGCAAATGGTTTTAAGCTCAAAATTATATTTGCAATAATTCTGATAATTTATAGAATTATTTTTCTAAAACTTTATATAAATTATTGTATTTTTTTTAAATTTCAAATGTTTTATTTATTTAGGATAAAATACATTTTTTAAATTTATGATTTATTCATTATTAGTTAGATTTATAAAAGTAATAATAATAATAATATTCATAAAATATATCATTGATTTACAAGCAAAATGTATTAACAATTAAATCAAAAAAATAAATATTCGAATAAATTGAATAGTGTAAGTGGAGTGTGCTAAAAGTAAAGAACTTTACTGTCTTTCATGACGTTTCAAAATGGAACTTCTAAGCGTTCAGTTTGCATTGTTTGAAATACCTTAAAAATGGGAAAAAAATGACTAAAAATGCCTTCTGCTTGTAAACCATTATTAAAATATTAATTTAATCATAAACTTATAACAATAAAAATATTTGCTCACAATTTAATGGCTTCTTATATATAATTTTTTGTAATTAAAAAAATGTGTTTGTCCATTAGATATTTTAGAAAAATGCTTTTACTTTAGTAAATTATTAATTATTATTATTTTTAATTTTAATTATTTTGTGTTGTTGTTTTTCTGTTTTAACTTAAATTTGAATATAAAGAAGAAAAAAAAAATTGTTTTCCCCACCAAATACTTTTAGAGCTAAAGGATTCCTGACAATTTCTTAAGGAACTTAATTGTTTTCTTTCTTTTTTTTTTTTGTCCAATTTATAATAATTTTTACATATATTTACAATAATAATTATATTTTTTAAATTCTAAATTAATTTAAAATAATTATTTTCTTTTTTCAATATAGATGAATTAGCTGGACAAAAATTACGAAATGAAAATCAACAATCATTAAATCAATCATCAGAACAACAACGTCAGTTTTATCAACGAGATGATGGTTTTGTTATGGATGGTGGACCACCACCACCACCACCACCTATTCGTCATCCACAACAAATTCAGCAACAAAGACAATTAATGGTTGGTGGTAATGGAGCACCACGTGGACCACGTTATCAAATAAATAATGGTATAATGGGTATTAGTGGTGGACCACCATTAAATTATCATCCATTAAGATTTAATTCAATGCAACAACAACAACAGGATTGTATAAATAATAATGGAATTGCTGGTAGCGGTGGTGGTAATTATCAAATGAATCGTATGAATTTTGGTATTAATTTACCACCACAACTTCAGCAACAACATTTACGATCTCAACAACAACAATATCGTGGGGATTGTCCACCACCAAATATGAATATGGGCAATAATAATTATGGTCCACCACCTTCCCGTTTTAGGGGACAGTGGTAAAAAAAATATCTCTTCTTTTTTCTTTGTTAAAATAAATGAAATTTAACTACAAAAAATCTAATTTGATTTAGAAGAATTAATATTTTAAAATTAATATTTTTTTAGAAAATATAAAAATCATTAAATATTTTGTTAAATGCTGAAATAATTTTATAATATATATATATAAATAAATAATTAAAGTGTCTTTATCAAAACTCAATTTCAATATAAAGAGAATAATAAATCTCTTCCTTTATTTTAAGACTTGAATTTATATTAATTATAAAAATTGAAATGTGGTAAAAATGTTTTTTTCTTAATTTTTTTTTTTCGATTAAATTGATTTTATTTGTGCTTTTTATATATAAAATAATTTATATAAAAAATATATTCTCTCACATTGAAATTAATTATATTTTATAAATAATAAAATAAATAGCGCAATATGAGCTGTGAAAATAAAATTATGTTTTTAACGAAATAAATTTTCACTCTTTTATTAAATATTTTTTTTCTCTTCATTTTATGGTATACTTTTTTTTTGTGACAAAAATATAAGGAAAGGATTTTTTCTTTTGAATACGAGAATGTTTTGTGTAATATTTTTGAAATACATATAAATATAAGCAGCTTTTTTTAATTATTAAGAAAATTTTATGAAAATATATTTAGAATTTTTATTTTTTTCCTTGAATATTTTGTAAATATAATATTATAAAAATGTGTAATGTCGTCTCTTTAACTGTAGAATTTTTAGTTAATTTATTAAAAAAATAAATAAATATGAAAACCAAAACATTAAATAATGATAAAATGTAATGAAAAAAAAAGGAATTTAGAATATAATATATAATTTTTTATTTTTTTTTTTTGTATTATTTACTTTCTTTATTGAAATTTATTTAAATGTAAATATAATAGAAATAGAATAAAAATATAAAATAAAATATTACATTATAAGTATTTATATTGTATTATCATTATTTATAATTGAATTCCTTTCAAGGGACTTGGAGAATCTACTCCTTCTTTTTTTACTGCCATCCAAAAAAAGTGGATGTAAGCGATTAACTGGAACAGAATCAACATAGAGGCTGAATTAATTTAGAGATACTAATACTTAAATTAATTAAAGACTATGTAATTTAATTCAAAATTTCGACATAAATATATACACCATAAAACTTCATTTTCTAACCAAGTGAGAGCAGTAAATATTTTAAGTACTTTTTAATATTTAGCAAAATGTTCATTAATATAATGTACGAACCGTAAGTATTTAATTATTGGTCCACGTTGGATTCTCTAACATTATAAAGTGATTGTCCGGAATTTGTCACCATTTTTTGTTTCGAGTAAAACTACTCGTAAATTCTGAGTTACATTTGCAAAAATTTCGGACAATCACTCGTAATTTAAACATTTGAAGAATCTGGATTACTTATTATTCATCCCTATGGCTTTGCGCTTTGCCTAAACTATTAATCCTGGAAAAAATACTTACTTAATCAACAATCCAAAGTTCTTACTTTAAATATTTAAAAAAAATACGAAAAATATTTTTTGTTTTTAATAATCTTTATTTCATTTTTATTTATTATTATATAATTATAACCATAATTTAAAATTCATTTAAAAAAAAATGTTTTTGTATGAAATTTTTCGGAGGGGGCGGGGGCTTGATAAACTGAAGAAGTAAATGATTTCACTAATTTAAAATCATTATTTTTTACCTATTTTCCAATAAAACAATTTGTGAAAATTATAAAAAAAAAAAATTAACTTATTGCCGTTTTAAGGTTATTATTAAAATATTTTTAATTATTAAATTATTATTTTTTTTGGCTTCTATTATTTTTATACTAATATCAATTCTACTTAACAAAAAAAAATAATTGTTTTAAAATTCTCTTACTCCTCTCCCGGGTAAGTATATCTTCCTAATTAATTCAAAATCAAAACAAGATTAAATTTAATTTAATTTTAAATTAAGTATTTTTTTTTCTTTTAATATTAAAATGAAAAATTCTATGATCAGCACAAAAACATAATTTTCACAATAATTATTTTGTAATTTTTTTTTTTTTCCATTTTGTTATTTAAAACTTATATTTAAAAATATTATTATTATTATTTTTTTTAACAGAATATAATTTATAGAAATATTTGAATCACCTTTGTGATAAGATGTGTGTGCAACAAAATTACATTTCAATCCATACCAAATGATAAATGAACAAAATTCAGTGAGCTTCCCAAGAAAATGGTGATGTATTCTTGATTGTTAGGTCTTCCAATATTTTTCATATACTTATTTTTTTGCTGTCATAAATAATTTCATGTTGTTATCATTTTGTTATTATTTTTACCTGTTACGGTAGTTAATTATCCATAATAATTATTCTCTTAATATTTAAATCTTGAAATGTTGTTTGTGTAAAAAATAATTCATTTCCATTGATCCATCATATCATGTTAAAAAAAACGGTTGTTGTTGTTGTGTTTATCGTAAATTCTGTAAAAATATAGTCAAAAAACAATAGAAAAACATGCAGAAACAAAGGATATATTTAAATAAAATATAAAAAAAGGGGATGGTTGATAAAATTATAAAAACATTTTATTCAGATTGTTCTACGATTTTTTATGTTTGATAAAAATTATAAAATTTTTTTTTAATTTGAGGCAAAGAAAAACTTTAAATTGACAAAAAATCTTGTTTCCGTGTAAAGAAAACTTTCAAAAGTAATGGGGAAAAGTAAGAAATTGCAATTGTAATTATCAAAATTAGAATTGTAAATAAATTATGTATAATCATAAATTTAAAATTTTTCTGAAATTCTTTCGTTATCTATTTTCTAAATTTAATTATGAGAGGATATCAAAATGTACTGGAAAAATTTACTTTTTACATTGTTAGCGCTGCTGAATAGCTTTTCAAAAATTTCAAACAGTTAAGCAATTAGTGCAGGCTCTGGGGGAGAAAAGCATATTCTTTTTTAAAAAAAAAAAACTATATTTTACATTGTGATAAAAAGTATATTTACATGAAAATTTACTTATCGTAGAACAATCATATTCAAAAATTGTATTTTTAATAAAGCTGAAAAACCACAGTGCTTTGCAAATATTAAATTTTTCACTAGATTGATATTTAAGTGAAATTTAAGCGTTATTACTCAGAAATATACTAAAATAATGTATAATAAGGCATATCGTGTCCATCATATATTTTGGTAATTTCGACATATTACTCTTCTATATAACGCTTAGATTTCTCTTTCTATCAATCTTGCTCTTTATATAATATATATATATTTTATTTAAAAATTCAAATAAATTATAGTAGTGTAAAAATTAAATATAATAATTTAATTTATTATTACTTGGTATGTTTGGTTTTTTTTTTAGTTATAGCATCACAGTAAATAATAATAATAATAAGTCAACGCAGGGGGAAGATGGTGTTGAGGTTTTTCTGTTTCTGATAAATAATTTTAATTATTTGTTTTCTTGTTTTTATTATATGAAATTACCTTTGATTTATATTTTTACATTTATATTTTTATTTATATTTTAATCATGCGCCCAAAACAATTTTTTTTTTAACGAGACTTCCAGATTTATAGTAGTAAAATTTATATGAAATTCTTCCTAAATATTTACTTTGGTTTTTTTTAGTGAATTCTCTAAAGACACCCAAAAGTGTTCATCAAATAAATTTTTAAATAATAAAAAAAAAAATAGTTAGTGTATTATTTTTTTTATATCAATTACCTCAGTGGTGCAGAACATTGGAAGATATTTTTTTATTTTGGGAAATACACAATATTTTTAAATCTAATTTTTGCCTTAATTACAATTTTTTTTTTTTTTTATAAAATAAATATTTAAATATAAAAGAAATGAAAAATTAAATATTTTTGTTTGATAAGAAAATATTACAAAAAAATTATGTACCTCTTTTTTTTTTGTTTGATTTATAGATTTTTTATTTTAGTTTTTCTTTTCAGATAGTAAAAATTATACTTTTGGCTCGGTATAGAATTGTTAAAAACATCACATTTAATTTTTGGCCACTCACACACATTATGTAAAATATTTGTTTTTTCTATGTCTCCATATTTTTTATTTATCATAATATTAAATTATTATTTTGTTTTAAAAGAAAAAAAAAAGAGTATTCCAATATTATTTATATTTACAATTTCCAATAAGCATGATGTAATAATAAAATGAAATCGAATAATAATATTATTTTATAATATAATTCCAATTCATTTATTTCAAATATAATTTTTATTAATCTATCAATCATTTATTTTATTATTAATTTATTTTAACTTTTTAACTATAGCAAAATTAAAAACAAAAATCAATAATATTTGTAAAATGTTTTTATGAAGTGTTTTTTATTTTAAAAGGAAACATGATTAAAAAATTTCCATTCCACTAAACTTGGAATTTATGTGTGGAATTTATTTTATATATCAAAGTATATATCAGTTAAATTCAAAAATTTTATTTAAATAATTCGTAAATGAATTTACCGACTTACGAAAATTATAAATAATTTTGAAATTCTCTTTAAATTTACTAAAGTGAAAATTATATTTTTTTTAAAAAAAAAAAATGTTTACTGTAATTTTTATACCTTTTATGCGTTGTATACGTTTATTACTGTGTCAATATTTTTTTTCCGAAATTCTCTTATTTATTTTATATTATACCAACAAAATCAAATCGATCACAATTAACCCAATAAATCTGTTTTATATTAAAAAGAATTATAGCTGAAATACTCTAAGAGAATAATAATTAACAAACCTAAATATGTTATTTTTAATTATGGTTAAATTTTTAAAAAAATTAACCATAAAATAAAAAAAAAATAGATTAATTTTTAATTACAAATCACTAACCTGAATCAAATAATGTAAGATTATATATTCGAGCTGTACATTAATTAAATCAAAAAATTTGATTAAAATAAAATTGTTAAAAAAATTTATTTTAAGAATACCTTTTTTTTTTCATTTTAGTTTAATAAAATGTTTAAATTTTGTGATTTTTATTTTGGAAATATTTTTTTTTCTAATAAACGACAACAACCGAATGACGAATTTAGTGGGCGCTGACCCCTATATTCATGAACACAAAACACAACACAGAACACATACAAAAAGGTAGGCGAATTGTAAACTGATGGATGGTAGTAGTAGTAGTAGTAGTAGTAGTAGTAGTAGTAGTACTAGTAGAAGGTACAGAAACACAATTGTATGAATCGATATTGTGAATTTTTTTTGTATATTAATTTTTTTGTGGAATTTCATATATATTTATAAATTTGGTTTCTCTTAATAAATTTTGTTTTTTTTTTTTGTAAAAATAAAATAATATTTATATATATATAAATTTAAAATTGTGAAAATATTTACTCACCTTGAATTGTATTAATTTTTTTTCTATTTTTTTTTTTTATTAATTTTTTTAATTTTTATTATGATACCTCAATTTTGAGTATGTGTAGTAGTAGTGTTGTTTTGTTGTTGGTAAAAGCAATGAAGTTTCTTAGTTATACAGTGGTGAATAGTAGAAGAATATTTTATGATAAGTTTAGTAGAACAGTTATATAGTTGTTTAAAATTTATCTTCGACTGTGACTTTTTGAACGTGATCGTTTCCGAGAATCATTATCACCTGAAAGAAAGAAATTTGTTTTTGAAATATTTGAATTTTTAATTTTATACAATTTTAATATTACGTCTTGATCGATCTCTTCTGTCACTATCCCCCCGACGATCATGCCGACTACTATCCTTATCACGACGATCTCTACCACGATAACCATTATCACGACGATCATATCTATTTCTATTATTATTGTCTCTGCGACCATAATCTCTTGCAAATCCACGTCTTTTATCATCATCACGGCTACTAAAATTTTTGAAAATAAAAAAAAATTAAGTTTAAAACGAAATTATTAACAAAATTTTCCAAATTATTAATTATTATTACCTTCTATGATCCCTATCACGATCTCTACCTCTCTCACTGCTACTACGTTTCTTTTCAATACCATTTTCTGTTCTTAATTTACGTTCATCTTCACGACGTTTATCATCTTCTTCACGTTCTTTTTGACGTTGTTCATGCATTTCATCAATAGCTCGACGAACTCTAGCATAACCCAAATGTTGTTTACCAGTTAAATGATCCTCAATACGTTGTTGTGCATCCCCTACAATCAAGAAAGCACCACAAACTTCACATACTTCCATTTGTTTCTCTTGTTGGCCATTTAAATCAGTTGTCCAATGTGGAATATTAGAATTTGATTTTTGATCACCTGTAGTTGGATTTGTAGTAATACCACCTGATGTTGGAGTTCCTGGTGTTGTATTGCCTCCTCCAGTTGTTCCAGCTACTACTGTTGTTGTACCCGGTATAGCTGCTGGACCAGCATCATGTTGTGCCAATAAAGCTTCTTTTTCATCCTTTAGTTGTTCACACAATGTTGTTAAACCCTTTTTTTCGTAAGAAAACAAAAATTTGTTTGGTTAAGTTGAAAAAATTATAATTTTTTATTGTAGGATTATTATAACTTACTTGTGCCTGGTCTACATCACCACGATGTCCAGCTTCTTCTGCTTCAGTTAATAATTTTTTAATTCTAGCATTTAAATTATTTAATTGTTCTTGATATTTTGATATATATATCGGACCACCAACACCGCCACCTTCACCACGATTCATTAATAATAAACGTTGACGACCTTTTTGTATTTTACGATCAACTTCGTTAATCATATTATTACAAAAACGAATAAAATCATCTTCAAATTGTCGTTTTCTTGCTCCCTTTCGTGCTTCCTCATACATACGTTTTGCTTCATCGTCATGTAATTTTGGACATGGTCCAAGGTCGGCACGCGTATTTACAAACAAATCGTGTGGACAAAATTTTACCATATAATATTGACAAAACTAAAAACCAAAGGAGATTATTATATCATAAATCTTAATGTTAACAATTTTAAATTACCTCTGGATCGTCCCAATTAACTTTTTTCACTTTTTCAGATGGATCTTTATTACGATGGCGGCCCATTAACTCATCTAACATTTGCCGCGCCGCGTCAACCATTTTTTTATTTTATTTTTCCTTTACTTTTTTTTTGTAAATTTATTTAAAATGAAACCAAAAATTTACCTCTTTTACTGGAGTAAATACTTTTTACAAGTCCCAATTTTATTAAAATTTGTTGTATTAATTTTCTTTTCTATTTTAAATTGAATTCTTCACTATGATAAGTAAATATTTCTGTGTTTTTCAATGATGTGAGGATGAAATGAGTTTGAGTATTTTTCCAACCAAATTTTAAAATTATTATGACAGCTTACTAGTATTGCCAGATTGCCACCACAGAAAATATAGGTACCTTTTTTAGTACAATTCATAATTTCAAAAGTACAACAAAAGACAATTCGGAAAATTTTAATGTTGCGACGGAAGAGTGACGATGACGATGACGATGACGATAACGATAACGATATAGAAGGGACAACTCCCAATATAATATAAGAAGGGACCAATTCAATTATTGAAGATATATACAAAAAAAAAAAAGAAAAGATTTAGAAACAAATGCTGTCAATCTGAACTCACACATTCAATCTTTAAAATGTACTATTGCAATAATATCGAATAAAAATTATCGATATCAATACACAAACCTCTGTGGTCTGTGCCATTTTACGACGCAGTATTGAAGAAACCGGAAATTTATAAAATTAAATAGGCGCTGAAGCAATTGTGTCTTTACTAAAAATTTAATATTTGGATCGGCGCGGACGTAAAAGTGTCTTTAATAAAAATTAGTAGTTTATTTAAATATGTTTTTTTTTAATTTATTATATACATTTTTGATTTTTATATTTAATTAATTTATTTGAGAAGAGTTTATTTCTAATGATTTTTTTAAGTATTTTATAAATATTAAATTATGTCAAAAAATAAATATATATATAGATAACCATGGCTACAAAATAATATTTATTTATTTTATAATTTCAATGTTTAATCAATATCCAAAAACGCCACACAAATCAAATACATAATATATAAAAAAATATATACCAAATCTTTATAAAATAATATTTTTAAATCATCAACAAATTACTTTTTTCTTATTTTGTATCTTGTAAAATAATTTTTTTCATAATCAAACCAAAACAATATTTTTTTATATGTGAAAATTACAACAAAAACCAAATCTATAAAATTATAATTTTATTTAAAAATACAATAAATAATTAAAATTTAAATAAATAAAATTAAATATTTTAAACAAAAATGTCTTGTGTAACAGCAAAACCAAAAAAATATGTAAATCCTGAAATTGGTATTAACACAGTTGCACAACATATGGACAAACATTCAAGGGGTGATGCTGATAAGTTAGTATATGAAAATTATCACAAAATTTTTTGTTTAAAAAAAAAATAATTAATATTTTTTTTTTATAATATAAAGTAGTTGTAAAAATTTGGGTAATAAAAATATGTTACGTCCAATAAAACCAAAAGTTATTGAATTTAATGAAATATTACAAGTATCAAATGCTAGTGATGCATGTCCAAGAGCATTAAAAACAAAAAAAGTTCATTTATATCCACCAGTAATGCCAAAACGTGAATTAGAACGTTTAAGAGAATCATCTAAATATGTAACAATTGAGGAACGTTTTAATGAAATGAATCGTCAACAAGAGGAAATAGCACGTTTAGAAGAAGAATCAAATCAACGTAAAAAATTATTAAAAGATATTGATGAGGCACGTATAAAAGCTAAAATTGAAAAGGATAAAGCTAAAGAAGAGAAACCAATTACAGATGATTTAGGTGATGACGACAAAGTTAAAGTATTAGAAAAAGCATTTTTAGCTAAATATGAACAAGAGGAAGAAGTTAAATTAGCTAATCGTATTATTATGAATGCTAAATGTTTAATTGTTCGTAATGCACAAATTTATGAAAAAAATGTAAATATAAATAATTACATATAGATAATATTAATGTTTAGTATATAATTTTAAAATTACTATTACTTAATTATTTAGGAATTAGAAAAGGAATTAGCAGAAGAAGGACTTCGTTTAGATCGTAAAATGATACAAAATGCTCTTGATGAATTACGTAAAGAAGATGAAAAAGAATTAATGGGAAAAGTTATTAAGGATGTTTATTCCAAAGAAATTAGGGTATGATAATATTTCTATATATATATTCATATATATATATTAAAAATATTTATATGTACATATATAAAAAAA
The DNA here is from genome assembly GCA_949752835.1 of Empis stercorea. Classification (NCBI taxonomy): domain Eukaryota; kingdom Metazoa; phylum Arthropoda; class Insecta; order Diptera; family Empididae; genus Empis; species Empis stercorea. The sequence continues at coordinate 11,539,313 of OX457087.1, forward strand.
ACCATTTTAGAAACAAATTCAAGAACGTGAAAATATGCGTATTATTGAAGCTGGTAATGTTGAAGAAGAAATGAAAATGAATGCAAAAATAAGTGCTGCTATTAAACGTGATGATGAACTTAAAGCTAAAATGTTACATGAAAAACGACATAATTTACGTAAAGATTTAGATCAAGTACTTGAATCAACGAAATTTTTTAAAAAAATAGCATTTGATCAGGAAAAAGCATCTGAAATGCAAATTCAAGCATATATGAAAGAACGTGAAGAACGTGAACGTAAATATGAATTAGAACGTACATTAGCTAAAGAAGCTGCTGAACGTCGTCAACAACAATTATTTAATAATCAAAAGAAAATTGTTGATCAACAATCGGATCAAAGTGAATCAGCATTACGTTATGAACAAGAAAATCGTGAACGTGAATTTCGTCGAAAAGAAAAGGAAGCAGCATTAAAAAAGAAAAAAATTATTGAAGATATTAAACAATCTAGAGCTGATCAATTAAATGCAATGGTTAATATTCTTATTATAACATTTTTTTAATAATTTTTTTTATATAATTTTATTCTTTCTTATATTTTGGAATTTTTTAGAAACAACGACAAGCTTTACAAATGGCACGCAATGAAGATGATTTTAATAAAACAATTGAAAAATTACAAGAAGAAGAGGCAAAAAGTAAAATGCAAAATATGCAAAGACTTGTAAATCGTGATAAATATCGTGATGAAATTGTAAATCAAATGAATCGTAAAGAAATAGACCGTCGTGAAATGAAAATGAGATCTAGAAATGAATATTTAGCATGGAAAGAAAAGGAAGCAATGCGTGATAAAAATATTCGTTCAGTTATTCAAGTTAAATTAAAAGCAATGAAAGATGCTAATTTACCAGAAAAATATATTAAAGATGTTGAAAAACAATTACAAGTGGCATTACAGCCACAATGAAAGAAATGAATTGTAACTCTTTTTTTATAATATATAATTTTGAAAATTATTTTGTGATAAGTTCTTTTTTAATTTAATATTTTCGATATGTTAAAAATTTTAACGAATACTTTTACTTTAACTAATTTTTCAATTAAATTTGATAAATACAAAGGTAATTTCGAAATAATATTTCAAGATATAATTTAAACTTAAAAACGATTACTTAATATTCTTAAATTTATTGGTAAAAAAAAATTAATGCATTTTATATAAAAGTTTAAAGCTAATAAAATGATCATATTTATTAAATTTAATTAAATATATTTTTTAAATATTTATATGCCAAAAAAATATGATTTATTTTATTAGCATTTAAATTATTATATTAAAAAACATTAATTTTGATTTTACAAAAATAAAATTAAATGAAAATATCTAAAAGATTGGAATCTGACTTGAATATATTATTACTAAATTACAATTTAAACATAAAATAAAATCTTTAAGTATGATTTTTTTTTATAATTTTATAATTTATTATTGATATTATTTTGTATTTAATATAATATAAAAATTCATATGTGTTTTTTTTTTTTGTAAAATGAAGTCACTTAAGTCTTTTGTTTTTGAATAAATTAATATAAGACTGAAATTTCAAACAAATAATTTAATTTAATTTTTTTTTAATGATAAAATCTATTCTTCCCTATGACCAACAATATAATTATGTCTATTTTATAAAATGAAGTTTGTCGCTTAACAATTTTGTTGTTTTTTTTTGTATAGAATTTGAATTTATAGTATTCCAGCTGCGTTAAATACAATTTAAATAAATTAATTTGATTTTATATAAATTAAGTATTCTAGCTGGGTAATTGATATTTAAAATTTTAGTAATTACTAGTAAAATTTTAAATATCAATTACCCAGCTGGAATACTTAATTTATATAAAATCAAATTAATTAATTTAAATTAATTTAAATAAAATTAAAATATTTCTACTGTCATATAATTTGTATTCTAAAATGTAGAAATTAAAATTCTTTATCGATTTAACTCTACAATAAAGTTTGTAGCTTAACACTTTTGTTTTCGAGTTACTAACTAATTTTTATTTTTATGGGATAAGAATTCTATTTTAAGTGTGGAATTTTTTTGTTTTAATTTAATAAATTTATTTACTAACAAAAATTTATCTTCATAAAAAATGATGATGAAATCTATAGAATAATTATTATGTATAATATAGTCTGACTATGACACGGTTATTTTAAAAATCTTTTAATACAAAATAAAAAGATATATGTTCAATTTCGCTGTATTTAAATAAAACAAGTTTTTTTTTTAATATTTTTCAAATCATCATCAACATATTATATAATTTAATGTTATCTAATTGGAATTTAAATTATAGATTTTAAAAAAATATTAAGAAAAATATATTAAGAATTTTTTTGTTTTAAAAATATACCAACTAAAATTTTTTGATATATGAATATACTAAAGAATGTTAACAGCATATTTAGATAATATCATTTCATCCAATTATACAGTTCATACTTAAATTATTCATATTTTACCAAAAAACAAAAAAAAAATAATTTTCAAACAACAAAATTTCTTAATTAACATTATGATTATTATTATATTATCACCTTCACGGATATTTAAATATATTTATTTCATAAAATTGATCAAATCACTCTGTACATATAGCGTGACAAACAATATAATTTATATACTCAAATATTAAATCTAGAATTCATAAATATACAAAAAAAAAATTACCTACATATACTCTTCCCTTACTATATACAAAAAAAAATTATAAACAATTTTTGTATATAATCCGTATTATATTCATAAAATTTGATATTACATTCAAAACCACCTGATATCAAAAAAGAAATAACAAATAAATGACAACAAAACAAATTATATAAAAAATATAATAAACCGAAAATATATATAAAAAAAACACACCTGTAAAATATATCATCTATCTTTTCATACATAAAATTAAATCTCTTAAATTCTTTTACATATATAAATCAATGCGATCATGTCAATTCAACAATTTTGATTTTATTTTTTATATACCATCATGAGATTAATTCACATAAACTTTTTCAATTTCCTTATTTAAGAGTATATATTTTTAACACACAACAATTAAAGAGTAAATATTTTGTACCTGTACAAACTACAAAAATGTTAAATACTAACAATAATTTTTTACCTGGGTATTAACAAAATGTTAATGGTATATATATATTTAACAATCAAAGTAAGAGCAACATTTTATTAATGATTTTATACAAAATACAAAAAATTTTTTTGATTAGTTGGCTTAAAATTTTCAAACAGTTAAGATGTTTACTACTTGATTAATATAACGCAACATAAAAAAAAATTAATTTTTTTAGTTTTTCAATTAATTATACATTATTTATTTTATAAATAAACAATTAATCTAAAATTTGCAACATATAATAAATGGATTAATATTAAAGATTAATTGTGGTAAAAAAAAATTATATAAAAAAAAAGTGATTTTGTATAAGTGGGAAAATGTAATTTTTCTATTTTTTATTAATTAATTAATTTCTAGTGATCATTTTTATTTCGTTCTTTATTGAATTTTATTACAAGTGTTTTTGCCAATAAAATTTTTTACATAATTCCTTAAATATTTTAAATTTTTATTCAAAATCTTTGAAAAAAACAAAAAAATTATTAAAGTTTCTTAATGTCCGGCATAAAAAAAAGTCAGCCATCTTTGAAAATTAAAACATCTTCCATGTTATTTTATTCAGATATTGTAAAGAGATAGTATATAAATTCTTAATTTATAAGTAGAATAATATTTCTTTAACAAAATCTTCTTCAATATCTCTGTACAATTTCTACTACCTGCAAAATTTTCTATTATTGAAAATTTCAATTAAAAACAAAATTTTTATGTTAAATTTTCAAAATTATGTTAAAATGTTAAAGAATATTTACATATAAATATTTTTTTTGAAATGAATTTAAGAATGATTTTATTTTATATTAAAATATGATTGAAAAACATTCCATTTAATATACGTGTCGCATAATTTTTTTGTTTTTGTTTTGTGGTTGATCAGAGTATTTGTGGTAAAATGTAAGATTTTTTTACCTGTTCAAAAAAAAATATCTCACTTTTTCTATATATACATAGAAATATTATTATTATTGACTTTTTCAATGGATTAAACAGTTCAGATATTATTTTAAAGTTAAAGTAAAATTTTAAATTTTACACAAATACAAGCAACAAAAATATTCTCTTTTTTTTTTTGTATTTTCAAATTTCTCTTTAAAAATGTTTTAAATTCACTCAACATAATTTTGTATCTTTTTACATACATTATGTATATGAAATTTAATATCTTTTTATTTATATACTAATTCTACCGTAAACTTTATCTGTTTTTCTTCTGTTTTTATTTGAATTTGTAAATTCTTTTTTTTTTAGTGTTTATGTTTTTTTGTTTTTATGTACATATACAAAATTTATGGTGAATGAGGCTGCAAGCACATAAAAATATAATAAGAAATCTGTAGTTTTTTTTTCTCGAGAAAAAAAAAATGTTTTTCAAAATAAAAAAACTTTAATAATTTTATTCAAAGTGAAACGTGACAGATTTTTTTTTTGCCAATGCAAACAGCAAAAAAAAAACATAGTTTGCATAAAGATACTTACTTAAAAAAGTAAATATTTTCACACTAGAATTTTTATTTGTATATTATTGGAAAATAGCACAAGAAATCAAAATTATTGTTGTTGATATTTTGTTTTTTGTCAGTGTCCTACAAAGTAGACAGAAAAAAATATGTAAAACAAAAATAGTTATAAAAAGTTTATATGCAAAAAAAAAGCATTAAAAATTCTTTTAAAGTGGCACTCCCCAGTTATAACAAAGACGACTAAAAAGTTTTATAGATTTTTTTTTTATTAATCAAATTTTATGTTTCTTCTCTTTTCAAATAATTTTTTTTGCAATGTTTAATTTTTTGTGATTTATTTTGCAAAATATTTTAGGTAAAAGTGTAAAAAATTTAATTAAGAATTAATTAAAAATAAATCAAAAGTTTGAAATAAAGTGAAAATTAAACAACAGAAATAAAATTTCAATCATAAAAAAATTGGAAATTTTTAAATATATTTTATTTTGTAAAAAGGATTATTTAAAAATAATTAAATTTTCAAATTGAGTATAAAAAATTATCTAATTAATTGGATTTTCTGATTAAATGAGGAACATGACAAATTTTGATGTACCAATAAATAAAGGTTAGTTTTATATAAATAATTGAAATAATTATAATTACAGTCTAAAATTCTTTACTAAATGATTTACCATCTTCAAAAAAAAGTTTTAAAAAAATATTTTATTATGTAAATTTTATATTAGAATTCTTACAATCAATCATAATTTAATTCAAAAATAAATTTCAAATTATGTATTATAAATATACTTATTAAAATTTAATTAAATTTAATTTATATAAAAAGTTTATTGACTTGAAATTTTAATTATTGCAATTTAATATAGAAAAAAATATAATGATTAATTGATTTCATTTTCTAATGAGGAAATGATCAATTCTTTTATCATTATTTTGAATATTTTCCAGGGTCTTATTTTCTATTAAATTTTGAAGATAATAATAAAAATTTAAATTGTTATTTAAATAAATCATCTAACATAATTTGAATGATTATTCTATAGTATAAATGTGTAATATATAGTAAAGATTATTTTTAGAAAATGTTACTAATGTTTTTGTTGAAACTAGTTTTTATATAGTTAAATATTATTTTCGAAAATATTTAAAATAACAAATGATTCAACAAGTAATATAAATTATGAATATAAGATTATAATTCTTTATAATAAATCAGTATTTTAACTATAAGATAATTTAGTTTCCTACTAGTTCTATGAGAGATTTCAATGAAAAATTTTGTCTCCATTAAATTTTCGTTGAATATTTTCAACAAAATACTAGAAATTTTCTAAATAAATATTAATTTCTAAAACCAATTTTCAATTCCAATCACAATTTTCCTACAATTTCCATTTTATTGTAATATTCTTGAATTTATATAAATTTTGATTGGGCACCAAACTAAGAAAACTTATTAGAATAATACTAAAGAAACGAAAGACTTCAATGAACGAATGAACCGGAAACTTGATTTGCATATACATAATACAGTTAAATTTTTTTCATAAATGGCCGTTCATAACCATAAGGAAAATAAAAAAAATATTTATTTATTTTTACATTTCCATATTCTTCTTCCAATTGTGATATTTTTATTTTTAAATTGACCACCAAACATTTATTTTATTTAACTACAACTGACAAATAAGTAAAATTATGCTAACTATGCAATTTTATGCTGATGATTTGTCATATATTTATTTTTTTAGATCTCACTTTTTTAGAAATTTTGTTGTGATTTTTTTGTTGATATAAAAATTTATAACTATTTAGTTGTCCATATTTGTGGTTGTTAAAAATGTTAAGAACGTGATTAAATTTATTGTAAATAATTATCAGTGAAAGAAGCAAAATTTTGTATATTTCTCATTGACATGCAAATCAGGTGGATTTTTTATTTAGTTTTTTTTAAACAAACGAAAATAATGTTAAAAAAAAGAAATTTTATGTCTAAAAGGTGTGTAAAAGTTTTATTGGTATATAAACTAGATTTATTTAAATATTTTCCAATTAGAATAAATAAACTATATTTTAGATTAAGGTTAAGTACTTATATGAGTGAAAAATTTCGAATACTTTAGTATGATTTAAAATCCGGTCGAAGTGAAATATTTGGTAAAGTGAAAATATTCATATTCACTTAAATTTAGACTATTATTTTGAAAATCTGTGTTCGTTTGGTTGAGTCCGAAATGCTACCTCTCGGATTGGTTTCGGAACATTTGACTACTAAAATTGCTTTAGATTTTTGTAATTAATTGTTTTTCCTTTATAAATGAACTAAATGGTTCGGAATCTATATAGTAAATCCCTTATACTAGTAAAACCTCCAAGAAATAGTCGTAATCAATAACTGAATTAAATTAATTATTAATTATTAATTTATAATTTAAATAAAAATTAATAATAAAAAACATTGGTCAAATGTTAACCATCATTTTACAACCTTGATTGATTCTGCAAAATTAGATTTAAATTTATTTCTTTATTTAACAAAATTTAATACAAATAAAAATCATCATTTTTCAATTCAAATTTATTAATCAGTAATTTAAATTCCATATTTTACTTATTAAAATTTTCTTTAAAAAAATATTTTGAATGCCAAAAATTGTTTCGATAATTATATGTATTTAAATTTGAAATTAAATTAATTTTTGGCAATAAATTTTATTCAGAGAAAAAATTATTAATATTAATTAGATGACGTAACATTAAAATATTAAATATAATATTTTTCATATGATTACATAATCATTTAAGATTTTATATAAAAATCGGCGAAATACAAATAAAAAAAAAATAATGAAAACTATAAAAATTATGGAAAAAATAGTTAATTTTTTATGTTAGAAGGTCAGGTCATTGGCATATAGCAGAAACGTATACTCGTATGTATTACTTAATCTTTAATTTCTATAGCATAAAAAATTACAAAATAATTTAAATAGATTATTTAATAATGAAAAATTATAATTTATTAAAAGGTTAAAATTTTGATTTTGATTTTTCATTTGATAATTTATACGAATGAGTAAATTTAATTTTTTTTTAAATATTTTTTAATTTATTTTATTTACAAATTAAAAATGCAATTAATTTTTACGTTATTTTTAAAATCAATTGGAAAAGTGCGATTTTTAACAATTTAGTTTTCAAATAGTGTTAATAAAACTGATTAAAAATTAATGCTTGGTTAACTGATTAAAAATTAGAGCTTGGTTACCACACACGACTACTTGTTAGGATAGTCCAATTATCACCTTGTTCTTTGATAGGGCAATAATCGTGGAACAAAGCTACTATTGTAACTAAGTATTTTGCTTCTTTAGTCCTAGTTAGATCCTTCTATCATAGTTTAACTAAATTATGTACTTTTGGGGAAACATTTTACTATTTCGTCGTTAATATTTTTCTGAATTTAAATCAATTTCATTTATTATTGTTATTAAATTTCAAAATAAAAAATATTAAAAATTCCATACACAAAATTTTCCATATCTTTAGTCCAAAAGCATAATATAAGAAATGAATTAAAAATTTTTCATCAATTTCAGATCATAATTTATGCTAAAGTGTGTCTCAAATAAATTTATTATATTTCCAATTATCTAGTAATAATGTAATTATTACCACAATTATAACCCAAAGCGTTTTATTAATTTAATATAAGACTTTATAATAAATTCATCATAAAATTTTTATTAGAAAAATGCAATCTATACAACATAATTTCTAATCTACTTGAATATTAATTAAAATTTCAACAAATTATGAAATTAAATTATTTATTAATATTTTAACTTGTTACAATTTTTATATTATTTTCTTATAACTACTTTTATGTCCGTACTACAAATTATTAAGTAAATGAAATATTTTTGAAAAGTATACCAAAAAAGCCAAAAAAAAAGTTACTACTGAACATTGTACATGTATTTATATATTTTTGCGGAATTTCAACGGAAAAGCTTAATTTGCCATAAACAACTCTCTCGCTACTCAGTAATACAAGTTGAATTTTTTATCAGATTAGAAACAAGAAGTGAAAAAAAAATAATAATACGTAAATGGACTAATGAAAAACTTTCAGAAAAATCATTAAAAAAAATGATTTTTATCAAGAAAATTTGAAAAATAAATATTATTAATCATTTAGTTTTTTTTCATCTTCTTAAAGTTTGTTTCGGTTTCCCATTCAATAAGGTAAAGAAAAATTTATTTAAATTGAAAATTAGAGAAAAGGGAAAAGATATTTTTTTTAATTCACAAAACTTTTTTTTTTTTTATAAATTTAAATTTTTCTCAATGACCAAGAAATATAAACAACAACAAAAAAAAAAATATATAAAAATTTATAAATGAAAATTTAAATTGAAAATTTAGGTCACAGTTCAAGTTTCATTTTTATTGGAAAACCAAATATTGTTTTTGTTTTGGTTTTGGTATAAAAGAAAATTATATTTTTTTTTTATTATTATGTTGTTGACATAATTATTATTGTTATTGTTTTATGTTTTTTCTTGTGTACACAATAAATTTATTGAAGGTAACAACAAAAAATTTAAAATAAAATGTTTAAAATTAAAAAAAAAAAAAAAGGTTATTTGAGTTTAAAAGCTTTGATTTTAAATTTATATTGGTAGTTTTTATGAGCTGATGTTGCAATAATGTTGAATTTTTATGTAGTTAAACATATTAAATTGAAATTTCAATAAAATTCATTTGTTTAATTAATTAATTTTTGTGTAAAAATTAATTTGCCTTGTTTTGGCCACAATGTTTTCAGATAAATAAACAATTAAATTTAAATTTGCCAGATAACAATATTTTTTATATTTTTTTGTTTTTATGGTACAGAAATGCTTTTAGGCTAAAATTTTCGATTTTAGTAGCTGTAAGGTTTCATTTTTACAATCAACATGACCAGTATAGTTTTTCTTACTATACATTCAAATGACATTGTGTTGTTAACCTACTCTGACTTATCCAAAATGTAATTTTGTCCAATAATTTGAGATTAAAATTAAAATTCACCGATTATCACTACATATATCAATATCATCTTTCTCATGCAACATATTTATATACCGAACCAAAACTAGTTGTTGGATATAGGTTTTTGACACCCATGGAGTAATATAATGATTTTCTGCTACTTCTAATCATTAATCATGACTTCTAAATTAGATAATTAAGGTCGGGGCTTACTTAAAATACCCTAAATTTGCGAATACTCTTTCGATTCCTAACCACTTTTAATCATTAATCGTGAATTCTAAATTAGATAATGAAGGTTAAGACTTAAAAGTTATCCGAAATCGCGTATACTTCTTCGATTCCTATCCACCCAATTTAATCGTTAAATTATCAGTGCCAAATTTTTTAAAAATAAAATTCAAATATTTTATTGACAAAAAAAAATTGTTTTGATTGTTTAATAACCAAAAAAGAATTTTAATATTTTAATTTCATAATAATTTTTTTTTTTTATTAATAAATGATTATTAGATTTCATAAAATAAACCGCAGTTAATATTTTTGTCTTATTTTTTTATATATTTTTCAAAAATTTTATATACAGACAAGTTTAGATATTTTGTCTTGTTTATTACGCGATAGAAATTCACAATTTATATTTTATATATTTATATATAAACAAAAATCGCGATGGAATTTTATATTATTACATTTTTGATGTTTAATAATAATAATAAAAACTGGTTTTAAATACATAAAAGTATCTAAGAAAAATAGCAACTATATAATATTCCCAACATTTTCTATTTAATTTTCAAATATATAGAAATTTTTTAAAGAATGTCAAATTCCATTTTAAAATATTCATATAAAACATTTGTGTATATGTATACATAAATTAACTAAGCAATATTATGTTGTTTTTAAATATTTTTCATAAATTAAACCGCATTTTTAATGTAAACTTTATTTAGATATTTTTTTTTTGAATTTTTTGGTTATGTGGTAAAGCAAAAAAACCAAAACATTCTTGTATATATAATTTTAATGATTTTGAAGTCGGTGGGGGGTTTAAAAATATACATATATAATAAATATTTATATTATGATTGTAAAAATATATATTTATTTAAGGAGAGGCAATAACATTTGAAATTTTTGTAGGATTATATATTTTTTTAATAGAAAAATATTATAATACAAAATAAATATAAATGATTGATTTTAATATTTCATCACATAATTGAATTAATATGATTTAGTATAGTATATATTTATTTAATTAGAATGTATAATTAAATGATTATTAGTTTAGTCATAATAGGAAAATAAATTTTTTCTGAATAATAAGTTGCAATTTTATAGTATAGTAAATGGATTTATTTAAATGTAGATTAAGTGTGGAATGTAAGAATTTAAATATTTATCAGGAATTATATTTACTACATTAACGATTGTTTAAATAAAGTTTAAATTTATAATTTAATCGAATTTAATCAATAATCATATAAATGCCAATGTTATCTGTGGTTGAATTCAATAATCAAATTTAAATAATTACTTAAAATTTCAGAAATTCTATTAATTAAAATTACCTAATTTTCAAAGTTTTAGATAATTTTGTCCAATACCTAAAATATTTAAACAAATTTCTTTGAAGTACTTGAAATTTTTTTTATTTTTCTCTCCAAATTATTCAATTGAAGTTGAACTTAATCTACTAACTATTAACTAATCCCATAGCAAAAATCAATTAAATCCAGATTGAATCAAATTATTTGCCAAATTTTAAATAATTTCCAATTGATATGGGCATTTAAATTAAAAAATTATCAATAATTTTAACTAGTTTGTAATTTGTTACCCATAAATTTTTCACAAAACAAAATTAATCACAAAACAATTTTTTTCATTTTTATAATTTTCCTTTTTCCGTCTCAAATTTGATTTTGATCACAAAAATCAGATAAAATATTAATACCTAATTAAAATTATATGAAAATTATAAACAAAAATTAAATATTTCCTTAAACAAATTATTAATCATTTCCTATATAAAGCAATCTTTGGCATAAAAACATTAATAAAAACTTTCGCTTATTTGATAATTTTTATATAGTTAAATTTATAAGAAGAAAAAACAAATTTATAATAAGTTTCGGAAATCAAATATTTATCTTTAACCTTCACATAATTTTTTCATCAAATTATATATTTTCATGGAACCTAATTTAATTAAATACTATGAAAATTATTAATAAATTAATACTTGTTTGTAAATGTGTTTATTTTTTTTTGTTAAAGTGTCCGTAAAACTTTTCATTTTTATTTGTTTTGATTTATGCAAAATAAGATAAAATTAATATGCATTTATGTGGTTTTGTTTTATATGCATTTGATGTGATATGTAAAATTTGTGTTTGTGAAAATTAATTTCATCTTAAACTTGACTTAAAATTGAATACTAATTAAATTTTTATTTAATTTTTTGGGAAATTAATTTTCATTGTAATACGATAAACAATTTTCTACACCAAACGCTTGTTACCATTACTTGAATGGTTGAATGTTTAAACAATTTTCTTCGAATCCTCTGATAATTAGAGAAGGAATTTCCTTAAAAAAGTTAGTAAATTACTTCAAAGTCAAGTTGAATTTGATTCAATAAATTTTTGATAGTAAATTCAATACTTAAATTGATTTATAACCAAATTATGATAAATTTTATATTGCCAAATAAAAATTATAGGAAATTGTATACCAAAAATTAATTATTCAATCATTTCTACTTATTTCAGTTTAATTCAAAGTTAAGTTAATATTTCTATTGAATGATGATTACATTAATTTTCTTTAGGTATCTGGCTAGCCAGGCCATACAGAAACATAAATTCCTAATTTGTAATGATTTCGTTACTTTCATTATAAACATATAAATATTCTACCAAAAATGGTTTTACATGAAAAATGGTTTTACATGAAATATTTACTCAATATTCAATTTCTATAAGTTATTAATTCAATATAATTTTTTTTTATCCAATTTCAATTTCATTTTTATATTTACTAAAATTTCAATTTCATTTTAATTAACTTAATTAACAATCGTATTTTTTATCAATTTACATGAAATATTTTTATATGAATTTTATGTTTATTTATATAATTATTAACAACAGATTTTTTCAAATATTATAATATTTATACTTGCATGAATTGAAAATTATAAAAGAATCTCATTTTTTTTTCATGTTATAATTCAATAGAAAATTACATAAAATTTCAAATAAATTTTATGTTAATTTTTATATTTTACAATAAAATTAAATATTTTCTAATTGTTTAAATTTTTTTTTTGGAATTTAACATGAAAATTTATGTTATTTTTTTATGGAGAAAGTAATACAAAAATTTCAAGGTTGCATGATAGAAAAATAATTTTAATTATTTTTATTAATATTACTAATTTTATTACCATAACTAATCCAACTACTTGTTGAAGTGTTCACAGTTTTATCTCTAAAAACTGTGAGCATTTTGACTCAGCAAAAATGATTTAATTAATTTTAATTAAATTGTAAACAACTTTGCCAAATTGTAAACAACTTCGCCTACATTGAAAAAAAAAAAGATATATTAAAAATTATAGTCCAAAAATGCAAATTTCTGGTATAACAATTTGAAATTCATAAGTTTATTTATACAAAAAAATCATGTTTCTAATTCAAAATTTAAATATTAAAGCTTCTAATTTGCTATAATTTTACATATAAAATCAAAAATTATAAAACTTCAGTAGAATTTATTAAAAAAAAAATATTATCACTTTATTTATGAATGTGACCGCATTCCATTTCACCAAGAATATTAATTATTTTTTGTTTTGTATGTATATTTGAATTCTCGATTTGCTACACTGCATATTTTTTCATAATTGACCCAATAAGCATTATGGCAAGCAAAATTTGTATTTTGTTATTGCAAAATATCCAATTATCTGAACATTTATATTAATAAAAAAAAAAATTTACATTAATATTGTAACAGGTGCACAGCACTGTCTCGAATATAGAACGTATATGAAATTATAATTACTTTACAAATATAGAAATTTTTAATGAAATGTCGATAAACCCTTAAATATTTAATTTACGATACTGCCCATTGATCAATTTTAATTAAAAAAAAAAATGTTGAACTTTCATTTTTGCTAATTCAGTAACAAAAAAAATTAATTAATATAAATTTTAACTAATTTGAAAAGTTTATGTTAAGTTGAGAGTTTTTATGATAATTTTAAATCACTTTTTTTTTGTTATGATGATTCTTTAAATTATTAACAAATTTTCACTAATTTGTGTTAATTTTTCACGAATTAAATATGTCGTTTTTTTTGCAAGTCGAAGTCATAAAAAAATACTTTTATCAATTTTAATAGCATGTTTTCACATTGTCAGAAAATTGATGTGAAATCATAGATGGAAATTAAACTTTCTGATACCATAAGTAATAAAATGTAATTTTATTATAAATAAATTAATAATAATCATAATAATAATTTCCTCAAATAAATTTATATTTAATTACATTAATTATTATTGTTCAATTTTGTCTGTTAAATTTCTTGTATAAATGTTCAATAAATGTTGAAAATATAAAACTTTCATTTTAATTAATCCGCTTTAACATATAAATTACATATAACAAATTGTTTAAAATATATAATTAATATAATTTTTATGTGCAATTAACATTTTTATAATTATAATAAAAGTAATTTCATTTATTTTTTATAAGTAATTTTTACTACAACAAATTATTTCTAAATTGAGAGATAATCATGTTCAGAGTTATAAACTTTATTTAAAATTTACAATCATTTAAAATGACATGAAATTGAAAATGAAAAATAAATACAATCAATATTAAAATTGAAAAGAAAGTAATAATTTTTTTTAAATCAAAAAGCGCAACTTTTGAAATTTGAAACTAAGCGATGGTAATTTTTTCTAAGACACGATTCTTTTTTTTTTTTTTGCAGACAATATTTTTTTTTAGTAAAAATTTTCAATTAAAGATAATTGTTTTTGAAAGAGACTTAGTCACACAGTCGGTAATAACTTCTGTTAGACCTCACGGCTAGTTAAATAATTGATTGAGATTAAAGTAAAAAATTAAATGAAGTTCTTCTATATGGGTTATCTTTTTGTAGTAAGGAAGGGTCAATGTATCAGATTACAATTGAAATTTGTTTGAAATTTGTCTTGCAACTTCAATCCAATCACTCTTGGGTACCTATTATATAGCTTAGGGATGTTGGCATCTTCCTTCTTATATGCGCAGCACGAAAATCTTTATAAGAAATTATTCCATGATTTCGAATTTAATACTCGCGACTTACATAATGTCATTTAGAATTTGTAAAGAAGGAGGAGAAGACATATAATCATAATCCTTTTATTTACATAGTTTAATATTCAAAAATATTTACCAATATTTTATTATAATTTTTTTGATTATTAATAAAACATATGGACAAATTTTGAGTATTTTATAATAACAGAGCATTCAATTAATCTGAACGATATTTTTAATAAAATAAAGAACGAGAAAATATTGTGATTTAATTTAAAGCATGTATTTATTTATGTATATTTACATTGTTATTTAATTAAATACAGGTTTTGCACTCCAAATTCAACCTTTTGCAAACCAAATTCAACTTTTTGCAAATCAAATTCAACTTTTTGCAAATCAAATTCAACCTTTTGCAAATCAAATTCAACCTTTTGCAAATCAAATTCAACCTTTTATAAAAACATTCGAAAAATTAATTTTTACCTTAAGTTAAACAATTAATAATTAGATAATTTATAATCCAAGTAAGCAAAATAATATTTATTGATGAATCTGGATTTAATTACCATCTTCGCAGAACAAAAGCACGTTCTACAATCAATACACCGGCCCGGGTAATTGTACCAACTATTAGAGAACGGAATGTATCCTTGATTGCCGATAAATATTCAGGGAATAATATTCCATGATATAATTGCACGATCTAATGTGAACTCGAATATTTTTTGTGATTTCCTTCGTAGTTTAAAAATTTAGAAGAACATGATTGTAGAAGCGTGGTTAATTTTAGACAATGTTCGGCTCCACAAAAGTCTGGAAATTCGTGAGCTTGTGGCGCGGACAAGACATACTCTTGTATTTCTGCCACCATATTCACCAATGATGAATCCAATTGAAGAAGTTTTTTCTAAAATCAAATTTTATGTGCGTAATTTATTAGCTGAATGTGTAAATTCTTATAATTTAGTAGAAGTTATTGAACAAGCTGTGGCAACTATTACCCCCAAAAATTGCAATAATTATTATACACATATGTATATGCAGTTGTCATTAGCCGCTGCAAGAGAATCACTGTAATCATGATATATCTATACTTAATTATTAATTAATTTATTTATTTCAAAGAAAATAAAAAATTCTAATTATTAATTTATTTTTATAATTTGAATTTATTTGATGTTAATTGAAATTAAAATTATTTATAATCTTCATAGAACCATTTAATTCGGTTTTTTGCAAAAGGTTGAATTTGATTTGCAAAAGGTTGAATTTGATTTGCAAAAGGTTGAATTTGATTTGCAAAAAGTTGAATTTGATTTGCAAAAAGTTGAATTTGATTTGCAAAAAGTTGAATTTGGTTTGCAAAAGGTTGAATTTGGAGTGCAAAACCTGTATTAAAATAAATCTAAACTTTATAATAAATTTAATCCTTTTATGGCAAAATCGATAATTGAATTAAATTGTTTTATTCTCTAAATTTTAGATTGTGGTTATATTAACAAAATTAATTAAATAAAAGAAATGAAGGGAAAGAGATGCTTTTTTGCCGTTATTGATTCTTACTCTTACATATATCTTTAATTTTCACTATATCTTACATGTAAATACTATGAAACTATTGGCAGTATTATATGATATATATGTATACTGTCTAAGCTGGGTTATTCAAACTAATTCCAGTAAATATTAAAACTAATTCCAGTAAATCTAATAATATGACAACATATGTATATTTATACTAAAATTCGAAATAGTTTTTTGTAGCTACCAAAATTTCAATCATAATTATAAAAAATTTCCAAAAAAAATTTATCTATATCAACCAAAAACTAATCATATTAGAATTACATCAATAAATCAATCAAATTTATGTAATATACTTAACAAATATTTTATCAATCAAATTTTATTTACTCTGAAAAAAACACCAACCATCGGAAACTAATTTAATGAGAAAAAAATATATAAAACTTTATAATCATATTTTTACGTAAATTATATTTAAAAAAAAAAAATCATATAACACGTCTGGTTATTTATCGAAAACCGGCAAGTAAAAAAAAATTATTGTATATTTAAAAAGCGTACACAAACATAACTTTTCATATACATAATTTTATGTTACTATATACTATATCTACCTGATGTTATGGGGCTTTGACCGAAAGACCTTTTTTAAATATGCTGATTATATTGAATAAAATTTTTTTATATATACTTTGGTATATAAAGAAGAGAAAGTTTTGAAGCGAGATTGTCAACTGCTGCATAAAAAAAAATGATATTGCGAAGATGTTTATATTATTATGATGACGATGACAAAAACCAACAAAAATAAAACTTAGGCTAACGTTATTCATCTGGGTCAAAAATCAAATTCAAAATTGACTTTTATTGACTTTGTTGACTATTTTTCTTTAGTTGGCAGAAAAAAGCTAATATACAATTTTTCATATTCGATTTGAATCAAATACAAAAAAAATGGGTTGATCGTGTGAGGAATTTTCATTCTTTTATATATTTTTTTTATTATAGATAAAGCTTTTTTTTTTAGGTTAGGATTTACCATTAAGCATTAAGTATACCAAAGATGCTCTTTTGGTTATAATGTTTTTGTGTGTGAATCTTCAATATGCAATTTAGAGTCTATATAAAAAAAAATTGTACTTATGATGGCATTGTTAGAAGATCTTTGTATAATTGAAAATATTGTGGGAACAACACAGTAGTAATTTTTAATTTTCTTTTAATTTTATGTATTTTCTTTGAATAATGTTTTTTGTTATGGTAAAAAGTAAAAATTTTTTAGAAGCCATTATAATATCTTAATGTAGAAGCAAATATTAATTTATAAATAATAATTTTTTTTTAATTGATTTCGAGAAAGTTTTATATTTAAATATGATTATAGTGTATGTTGATTTTATAGTGAGTTTATAGTAGTTTGAAATTTAGAAAATCTATTAGACAAACATCTTATTAATTATAAAAGCTTCAATAAATTTCTAATATTATTTTTTTTTTTTTTTGTAAAATCAAAAACTAGACTTCTAAATTCTATTTTAAAATAAGTAGCTCGGTTTTTTTTTTAAATATTTTGTAGTAAATCATTATAATACGCAGAATTTTTTTTTTATCTTTAACATAAAACTAAATATTATAACAGAAATTTACTTTTTTGACCTCATTCGTCATCATCGTCCAATAACATATAAAAAAATAAATTAAATGTAACTTTACCAGTTGAATTTTCTTGTTGTCCAAACATTAATTTGTGTTAAATGGTTTAAGTTTTCTTTTATTTATTTATTTATATAAGTATATTTTTTATTTAATGGTTTACCAATAACCTATATATATTTATTTTATTTCAAACCATAACAATATCAATTAAATTAAAATATTTCACACCTTTCTCAAAAACACTAAAAACTCGCTACAATATTGAATCATTATTTTATTTATACGGAAAAGGTGAACTAAATTTTTCTAATATAAATAGTTTTTATAATTTGTAAAAGTGGTTCTTTTTGTATACCAAATTACGCAAAAAAAAACCTAAAATAAAAAATTGAATGAATTTTAATGATTTTTTATAAAGAAGTTGGTTTTTTTTAATGGAATTGTTCAGTGAGAGTTTCTTTGGTTAGAAAAAAGCATCATTGTCATATCTCTATTGATTTGGTAAAATGACGGATGTTTAATTTATGATTTTTCCAGAGTTACAGACATTTTAAATGTTAAATTTTTAATGAGTCTATAATGAAAGAGGAGAATTAGTTATAATAGTTGATAAAATAAGTTGTAATAGGAAATTGATAATTTACGATAATAAAATTATTTTTATAGGTTCGGTTTTTGATGATAATGACAGAGTATTGAAATGAAGAGGAATTTAACAGTTGAGGTTTTAGTTGTTGATTCACAATTGTGGCTACATATACAAATTTTATTGGCAAAACTGTGCATTAATAAATCGCTCCTCATATACCTCTCTGAAAAATCATTGAATTACTAAATGAAACACCTGAAAATATTAAGTAAATGAAGATATGATTTCAAAATTTTTTTTTATTAACATAATCTTCAGTTGCATTTTGATTAACAGTCTTTTAGTTGAATGTGAAATAGTAATAAATCAGAAATAAAAATTATTATTATGATAATTTTAGCTTATTTTTAGTCTCATTAATTAAATCACTAAAATAATTAGTCTAATATCATATTACATACTTTCTGCTTGTAGTCATATACATATTAATTGCAAATTTCTAGTAATAAATTTTGTAAAGTCTGGTCATAAATTAACATTAAATCATTTTGATGATTATTAAAAAAAAAAATTTCTAGATTAAAATGAAACTTTCTTTTCAGGTATTTTCATAATATTATTTTTCAATTTTAAACAACTCCTATAAACAACAATTTATCATATAAAATTTTAATTAAAAATTCGCACATTTCTTTATCTTATATAAAATATAGATAAAAAAATGTTTTTTTTTGTAAAACAATTTTCATATAAAAAAGGGTTAATAAAATTTTCACATGAATCTTGTAAGAAAATATAAGATTAAAATTAGCCACAACTATTTGAAATTTTTTATTAAATCAGCCACAAAATTTTCATCTTCATTATATAATGGGAAAATATTGTGTTAAAATTAAAAAAATCTAATAATTCATTTTTTTTAATTTAAATATGTTTAGTACCAAAATTGGATTTAATTTAAAAACAATTTCGCATTACTAAAAAAATATTTTATGTAGTCAAGAAAAAAAATTTGAAAAATCATAAATAATTTATTAACTAAAAATAACAATAAATAATTTAATGATGTGTCATGGATACAAAAAAAAACGAGTTTTTATAATCATAAAATTTTTCGCTTATTTAAAAATTATTATTTTTTCTACAGAGAAGATTTTTTTTTTCGTTTTATCCGAAAGATAAAAAAAAATTTATGATTTTTTTTTTTTTTTTGGGATATTTTTGCGAAGAAGTGTAGTTTATGATTTTGCCGTAATTCTATGGGGCAGTTGGTCAAATTATTATTCTTTTGATTATATTTTATTTTTTACTTTATTCTTATGTATAATTATAACTGTTGCAATCATTATTCTTTAATACAAAATGTTTTTTTTTTAATAACTGGATTTTATGCTTTTGCTAAAAAAAGAAGAATTAATTAATTTGATTTTTCTTTTATGTTTCGAATTTTAAAAATCGATTTGGTTTTTGGAAATTTCTTTCACATATTTGAACATGAAATATGATAAAAATTAATAAATGATTTTATTTACTTTATGTTTTTGAATATTATTTTCTTTGAATTATTGGTAATTTCTTTACATGCTTTTCGATGTATATGCAATTTAAGTTTAACCAAAATTACAAGAATTTCAATTTTGAAAAAGGATATGAAATTATTTGTAGTAAAAAATATATTTTAAATCAAATTTTTGGGGCTTCTTTAAATGGAATTTTCTTACTAACTTTTTCTATAATATATTTTTGTTCTAAACTTTCACTGTAGTTTGGACATAAAATACCAAAATTATGGATATAAAATAAATGTTTCTAATCAAAGAAATTTATGTAAATTTTTAAATATTTTTAATTATATTTTTTATACGAGTATAACGATCTCAGATTGTTTATGATATCTTACTAATATTATAAACAACTCATAAATTAAATTAATTGTGGTATCCGAAATTGTGTAATAGTACTTTTAATTTTAATTTTTTTATATTATCACGAAATATTTTTTTAAAAAAAAATAAGTTTAAGTTCACCAATAAATCTTCATATAAAAGTTTTACACAAAATTTGGTCTTTTAAATATACAAAATTCAAAAATTAGTAACACCTGAAACGTAAATTATCTTTTACATTATCACCTTCTACCAAAAAATCTATTACCTTGTGTGCTCGACAATTTCACTTTCTATTAAACAATTCATAAATTTTACATTGTGAAAAAAAAGCTATATGTTACCAAAGCCGTATAAAAATTTCAAATATTATTGCAATTAACTGAAAACAATTGCAAGCATTAATAATATATCTAAGATTTCTAGTAACTTGTTTACACCTTTAAAAAAAATACAGACACCACACCTTCACGCATAAATTTTTGTAGATTAAAACTCTAAAATTAAAATATTTACATCCGATATTTCTAATGTTTTATGTAAAAATTTACCTAAATAAAAAAAGTTGACTTGATTTAAAAATTATCCTTATATGAAATGAGCACTACGAATTAGAAATAGTGAAATTTAGTAAAATTTTGTTATGTACATTAAAAGTAATTAAGATTTTTCTTAGTATCCATTTGGAATTTAAAAACTATTTGTATAGAAACTTTTGTAATTTATTAGTAAAAATTATATATAATGGAAAGCTTTAAGCATAAATTGCATAATAAACGCTGTTGGTGCCAATTAATATACTATATTGAAAATTACAGTTTTCTTTGCTGGAAAAGTAGGTTAAATTATTTAACAACAAAAAAATATTTTACATCAATAAAAGCTTTTATTTATAGCAGAAAAAAAAAGTTTACATTAATTTTGCCGGTTATATATTTAATTTTACGGTGTATATGTAATTAACGATATTTTTGTGTCTTATTAAAATTAAGTGATATATGCCAAACACAAATTCCGTTTCAGATATAAATGCACTTTTATAAATAAGAAAATTAATAATTAAAATTGTCAAATTATTTGTTAAATTTTAAAAATTAATTAATCTTTCAATCAATAAAAATTATAAACAATATTTTAATAAATTTCGTTAATTATTTTCATTTTGCATTAACGTGGGAATAAATTCGAGGACTGTAAATTTAATAGTCCGTTCTTAATACTATCTAGACACAGTTGAATAGATTGTATAAGGCACCTACTTTGAAATGTTAATTGTACTAATTTTCGACTGAATAAATTTGATATAACATAAAAACTAAATTAACTAATACATTCTACTTAGTGCAAAAATATTTCTTAGATAAAATTAAAATGTCAACATTGTAAATTTTGTTAAAAATGATCTAAATCTAAAAAAAAACTTTACAGCCCACTGTGCTCTATAATTACATTTTGTCTGTATAAATATAAATAACCTAAAAAAAACCTTATCCAATTAGTATAAATTTTTATATGTACCAAGAAAAAAACTTTTAAGTTGTAAAAACAAGTTTTAAATGATTGCGAATTTGTTAAAACCTTTTTTCACCTGCCAAAAAAAAATTATACTATTTATATTATATGTTTACTGTCTACTACTTTGTTGACCTGCTAATTTTTTTTGTTATTCATATTTTTGGAGCTATTAGAAAGTCATGCAATCTAATTTTCATAAATATATATATTTTTTTGTTATTGTAAATTTGTTCAAATATCACGACAAATTAAATATAATTTATTCATCTTCAAAAATATATAAAAAAAAATTATATTTCAAACGCGAGACATTTCAAAATTAAATTTAAAAATAGATAAATAAATATTATGTATAATTTTTTTTTATGATGATATGCTAATTAATTCAACATTTAGCATAGTTTTAATAATTTGATGCATGTGAAGAAGAAGACGAGAGAAAAAAAAAATATATAATATAAATCGAATTAGTAAATATTATGGATAGGTGAAATGAACTTAGGAAAGTTTTAGGTCCGGTTTTTTTTTTTAATTTTTCGAGTAACCTTTTACTTCTAAAATGTAGGTTTAAGATAAGTTTTGAATGATAATTGATTTTCCAAGACAAGATATATATAATCGTATTTCAACATGGAACTAATTTTTGTTAGTTAAACATAGTTTGAAATTATAATCGAAAAAAAAACGAAAATGTTAAGCGACGAACTTGATTTTAGAAAAACGGAAAACCTAATTTTGTGTGTGTAGGTTTTAAAAAAATATTGTTGAAATTGTTTAATGATAAGATTAGTTCTTAAAAAGTCTTCAAGATCAATTCAAAAATTTTAAGTCTTTAAGAATTTTATCAGAAATCAAAATTGTTAAGCGACGAACTTGATTTTTTAGAACGTAAATTTAATGTAAAAAGTGTGGATTTTTAGAGTAGGTTTTAAAAATGAGATTAATCAGAAAAATCTTCACCAAAAAAATATAAGTATTATCATGAATTTCATTTTCATATATTTCAATCTACCGTATATATTTCTTATTTTCTTTTACAAATATTTTTTTAACTCTGCTATATCGATTTCTTAATCGTATTTATTGTTAATGTCAATATAATTAACTTTTTCTTGACCTTAAATTTAAAGTTAATAATCGAAATTCCACAATGCCTCATATTTTATGTAATATTTTTTCTTAAGGCTTGAGGTCATATTTATTTTTTGTAATGAATTTTACGTCTAACACTCTAACATAACAATATTAGTATATATATATATACTTGATTAATTTCAATTATATTGTCTAAGAAAAATCATAAATAATTAATTATTCATTACCTTAAAAACAAACTTTTGAAGACATTTTTTTCTGTATATTTCAAATATTTTTTACTTACGAAATTGTTAATTAAAATAAATATTTTTGGCAATTAAAATATAATACATATTATTGTGGTAATATAACTTGTAATAATATTATTAATTATTATACCGGTATATATGTAATCGATCATTTATAAATAATTATTATATATTTTGTAAAGATATTGTCTCAAAAATATAATTAGTAAGTAAAAGGGTAATGAAAAACCGCACTTAGCAAAGTAATAAAATATATATAATCAATCTATCATTGTTAAATATTTTTAAATTGACGTGATTATTTTTGTATTATATTACAAAATTTATGACGCGATTATAGTTAATGTCATTTGAGAAAATTACTTATAATTTTGTTTATTCCATTAAAAAACAGGTTCGTGTCTAACAAACGAAGTATTTGTTTCATTTATTCACATTTTTTCCTATTTGTAAACTAAAAATTTTAATAATTTAAATAAAATTATTAGTATATTACTCAATTTGATGTTAATATTTTTATATTATGATTAAATGTTAATTTTAATTATATATATAAAATCAAGTTCGTGTCTTATGATTGAAGTATTTTGTTTAAAAATGAATGCATTTATATTTTTGAAAATATTAATTACAATATTAAATATTCAATTGCTTAATATGAATAAATAAAATTAAATTAAATAAAAAATCAATTTCTTTAAACATCAAAACTTAAAAATTATACAAAAAATTTCAAATATTTTATAATTCCAAACCCAAAATTATAAAAAAAATTTGTATAATAAATATTTTAAATATCAAATTGAATATATTTAATTATATATTTATGAACCTACTGCAATTTAAATTATTCATAATATATTTTACATTTATATTAAATATTGTACCTGAACACATCTGATAATAATTACTTACTGTATTTCAGATTTGACAATATTTAAACTAGAAAATTATGATGAATGTTTATAATCGTCGCCTACAAAACAAAATATGATTTATAAATATTTCAATTTCAAAAGAAACCTTGCCTTTTCGTGGCACTCCTAACCTAAGAAAAAAACCTACAGCCTCGAAACACCTTAATAACAAATTTTTAACTAATTTATATACATATATTTTTTTCAATTAAATCAAACAACCTTCTTTAACACCATAAATATAAATTATTTTCTTAAATCTAACTAATAATTTTGATTTCATTGAATAAATTTTATATTTCAGAATAATGTCATCAATGTAACAAATTTAACACAAAAAAAAGGAAAATATTTATTAATCCAAAATTTATGAAATCATTTCGAATTTTAAATGAAACTATAAAATTTTGTATTAGCAAAACGATAAAAGGCAAAAGAAAATAAATTATACAAAATGGATTGGACGGAAGGTGATTTAGTTTGGTTTGATCCAGGTTTAGGACATCCAATACCTGGTGAAATACAGGAAGTTCATAGAGCTGCACAAATTATTATAGTGCAGGCATTAATCAAAGGAAAAGTAAGTAAATAATAATAATAAAAAAAAGTATATATATTTTTATGTTGCAATTTTTATTGAGGTAATAAATATAATTTTTGCTAATTTTTTATTACTAAATTACATTTTAGTTAACTTGTTGAAATGTTTTTGAATTTCTGGTTTTGCGATAACAAAATTTATTAACAGTTCGGTTAGATAATTTATTGAATATACAGTAAAATTTTTTTAGTTTATGATGGATTAGTATAGTTTTTTTATAACAAAAAATCCTGTTTAATAATTTAATTTGATCTAAATTTTACTGTAAAAATATAATTATGAAAATGAAAAATATAATTTTAAAATTGCTGAAATTGTTACGAAAATTATACGAAATATTTAGTGTTAAAAAATAGAATATTAAAATAGGCATAAGAAATTTAAAAATTGAAGCTTCTATTATAACTCATCGATGATTTATTTCAAATTAATTTCGAAATATATCTTTTATCTTCCCAACCCTAATCTACCTTGAATTTTACTAACTAAAAACAAAACAATATTTCATCGAGCTCTTGTATCTTGTCTTTAATAAATCAACCTGTGAAGGCCTTTTCAAATGCTCTTAAAAAATATAATTACATTTAATTGCGTGTTGATAAAAACTGCTAACTCATATATACAATTTTATTTTTGAATCAACATAAAAATTTAACAAACTTTGTCATTTTCTAATGCTATAAATTAAAAATTGCATATTTCTTTGAACTTGATAAAACCGTTATTGGAAAAACAACATTGAAATTCCATATTCGAAAAATAATAAAAATCTTTGCATGCATTTTTAAGATATTATGTTTCTATTCTTCAAAGAAATAAGAAATTCTAAGTCACAGCATAATCAGCAAAGAAACTAGTTATTGTCTAAAATAATATTACGTTGTATAGAAAAATTAATTTCATCTTTGTACATTTAAATTAACATATATATGTACTATATAGAAAAATATGGATACGACTAAGTGCAGAGATATGGGTATGACAAGTTAAGTGCAAAAAATATTGAAAATAAAATATCAAAATTTAATAATATCTTCCTATTTAAGGGGTCATACCATTTTCTAATATATTAAATTTGTAAATTGTTCTCAAAACTAACTTTAAAGGAAATTTTGTACTTTATAGGCAATAAAAGTACACTAGTAAAATCAAGTTCGTGGCTTATAATTGAAGTTTTTTGTTTTTCATGCGATGTTTTTTAGTATTTTGAGTGCTAAGGGTCTGATAATTAATTTTTTAGATTATTTATTACAGGCAATTTACAAATTAAACAATATTGAAATAAATGTAATTTATCTTTTATTTAAAATTTATTTAAATTTTTCAAAATTATCGTCAAAATTACATGACACAACTCAGAAAATTAAGCAGTCATACCCACTCACATGCTAAAGTATAAGGCTAATATCATATTTTCTATATTTAATTTTGAATCACCCTATATTTGTTATAGCACCCAATAATTATAATAAATTTTCTTTCATTCAACTCGCGTGCATTAAGTAAAAAATGAAATTCTTCCTGTTTGAATAAAAATATAAATATAAAAAACCTCAAATGAAATATTTTCATTTACTTATTTATTTTTTTACACTTTTATAAAACAAAATCCGCCACAATTCACTTTGCAAATTTTTATATAAGAAATTTATATATTTTTTTTTGCTATATACCATGAAATTTACCTATGAAATTGCTATATGATTAAATTCTATATTATAGATGGAATGCAGTAGCAACAGTTTTCGTTTTTTTACACAAAAAATAAAATAAAAAGAAATATGCTAAAGATTGTATAAAGTTTTAAGCAAGGTCGATTAATTGAAAAAATTATATAAAATAAAGAAAATAGTATATTAAGTTTTTAATTGAAAGTTTTCTACAAAATATATTGAAATTTTTTTTTTTGCTAAGAGGTAATATACTTAGTCTAATTATATTTAAGTTTTTAGAAAGTTCTTTTTGGTATATACTCCTATATATTTTTTTTTCTTTCCTTTTCGAATTAATTAATAAATTTTTACAATTTTTTTTATTAAAGAAAAAAATTATATATAGGTGTTTTTTTGCGATGCTTCATTTCACAGTTACTTTATTAAATTAAGTGTACGGTAGTGTTAAAAATTTAATTTAATTTATCAATTTTTTGTAGAAAATCTTTCATTTAAATATATTTTTTTTTGAAAAGTTGGTCATATTAACTATAGTTTTAGTGGTGAAATTTCTTTTACAAGAGAAAAAATATTGTGATAATTTTGAATATTTTTGGTTGAACTGACCAAAAATTAGTTGCTTTAGGCCTAAATTTTTGAACAATAGTTAAAATGTTAATAATGTGGTAATGATTTAAGTATTTTCTATTATTACTTATATTCGATAATTTATTTGTATATTTTGATTACTATACATTTATAATTCAATTTTAAATATATTTATACAAATTTCTTAGGTTATATCATCAGTAAATTAAGCTTTAGGCTAAAGTTTTTGAATCTAACTCATTTGCAGTAAATATATTACAAGATTTGGTTTGAAAATTACATAATTTTGTTTACCAAAAATAATTATATTTATTTGTTCAAACAATTTTTTTTTAAAATGAAATTCCATTGTAAATATGTGATAATATATTCTACAATAAGATTAAATTTATTCAATAATTACATGACTAAAGCTTCGAAAGATAATAGTCATCAAATTGTGGAAAAAAAACCATCCAAAGGTTAAATTTTGTCAAAACGTATTAGTTCAATCGTTGTTCAAGTACAATTAATCAAAATTAACTTTTATAAAAATACTGAATTTCATTTCACAATCAATTTAACAGACTAAATCATGTTTAAAGAGCAAATGATATTGGCCCACCTTAATTAAATTTGATTTGTTCAAACTAAAACATCATACAAATTTTTTTTACAAAATATACTTAACAAAAACTCACGTAAATCTTGTCAATAATTTTTTGAACTTGTGACATTTTCAAGGTTTATTCTACCACAAAAAGAATATAATTTTGAAAAAATTTTTTTTACAAAAATAAAAACTGCAATTCCACAAGGTTAAATATCCAAAAAAAAAAATATTCAATTGTCAATCAGAAAATTGAACAAAAATATCAATAAATATCAATTTAAAAAAGAAAAAAGAAATATATCCTTGAGCGTATTTAACAAAATTATTCTAACAGCTACAAAAGTCAAAATTGTTTATGTAATTTTAACAAAATCTTTTCAAAGTTTAACATTTTTTTAAGTTGAAAATAGAAAATATTTATTAAAATATAAAACTAGAATTTAATATTTATAACCAGAATTAACATCCAACGGAATTTGAAATCATCATTATTATTTATATATAAATAATTTACAGAATTCCAATACAGAAGTTAAATTCCAGTTTTTTTCTTACAAAATTTATTTTTGAACATTTCGAAAGAAACCCCACTGAGAATTACGATTATAACCAAATAAGAAATATTTTATATACATATGTACTGTAATAGTTTTGGTGTAATAGATAAAATTTAAATATGTATAAATATATAAAATTGAACCTGGCTAATTGAATTTCAATTGTCAATGTCAAATTGTCAGGCATTTTCCAAAAAACTTTAAGCCAACATAGAATTTTAATCAACATTCTTCTACCTTTAAGCTTTCAGAATCTAAAAGTAAAACGATATTTCCGTAAATTGTAGAGCTTTCAATTTTTTTTTCAAATTGTGTAAGACAGACAGCCTAGTGAAACACTAGGTTAAAATGAGTAAAGATATTTTATAGAAATTATATAAATTTCTAAGAGAAATGCAATGTTTTTAGTATAACTTATTTTTATTCTCAATGATATAACTAGAATTTTTTATTAATTCAATTAATTGAATCTAGTCACAGAAAAAGACCAAATTTCTAATACATTAAAAATGTAATAAAATGGAACTAGTTATTTTCAATCACATTCGAAACGTAGACTAAAAGATAGAAAATCTATAATGTGCATCTCTTTTTCTCAAATTTTATATATCACTTTAGTAAGATCTTTATTAAATTATAAACCTGAAATTAATAACATGAAAAACTAGCAGGAGCACTTTAATCTAGGAGAATTGAAT
Organism: Empis stercorea; assembly: GCA_949752835.1. Lineage (NCBI taxonomy): Eukaryota > Metazoa > Arthropoda > Insecta > Diptera > Empididae > Empis > Empis stercorea. The sequence goes on from OX457087.1 coordinate 11,568,492, forward strand.
TGTATATAGTTACAATTTGTTTTTGTTTTTTTTTTTATTAAATCAGTTTGTGGTGAAACACTTCTAAAACCGGATCAAAAAATTTTCCATATATATAAATATTTTTCTTCTTTCACCTAATAGTAATAATAATATAATATTAATTTTCTATTTGCTCTAGTTATGTACGCATCACCGTGCACTTAATTTATTTTAAAAAAAATATATATTTCATTACATCTTTTACAAGTGGTCAAAAAACAATTTGAAAAATATCTTATTAAAGTTTATAACTCTTTAAAAGATCGCCTTGTATTACAATTTTATATCTTTGATAACAAAGTCGATTTAACAATAGTGTTTTTTTATATACTTAGTAGAAAATTGTGTCAATATAAATTTCCTTAAACAGTAATATAGAACATAAACGTGTGTGTACTATCTTCTCTTAATTTCTATATATATAATTCAGAAATTTTTGAACCGGTTTAATAAAGTATAGCCAAACCGAAATGTACTTACTTTGGAAAAATTGTATATTTCAATAATATTGATAATATTATTATTTTAAAATTAGATGCGTTTTACGCATCGATGCGTATTGTTCGTTTTCAATTTGAACCATGGCAAAAACGTGGTTCGGTCAGTCCCAGTCCAGTACCATCACCAACAATTAATATATTATCACCAAAAGTATTACGACGTCAACGTCCAGAAAGTATTGAAGATTTTAGTGAAATAATGGACAAAAATATTGATGAAAATAAAAAACGTAGACTAAAAGAAAGGATAAAAAATCGTTATCCACAAATTGTTAAGAAATTATCAACATTGTGTAGTGATGTTATTGCAAGAAATGTAAAAAAATAGCAAAAATCATATTTATACCTCAATTTAAATAACTTACTTAATTTTAAAATAATAATATATTTTTTTTAAATATTTTAGCCACAAACATTTACTTTGGCACCCGGCGAAGGAAGTTTACGATCACGACAGGATTTAGGTAGTACTGGTGTCGAGGATATGACACAACTTGAAGACTTACATGAAGCATCACTTTTATGGAATTTACGATTACGTTATGATAAAGGATTAATATATACATTTGCTGGTAGTATATTAATTGCGGTTAATCCATATAAAATGTTTCCAGATTCATATGGTATTGAAATTGCTAAACAATATGCTGGTAAACCAATTGGTACAATGTCACCACATTTATTTGCAATTGGTGCTGCTGCACATGCATCATTACCATCACCACAAGTTGTTGTTATATCTGGTGAATCTGGTTCTGGTAAAACAGAATCTACAAAATTAGTAATGCAATATTTAGCAGCTGTTATACCAGGTGGTGGTTCAGCATCAACAGTTATTACAGAACAAATATTAGAAGCAGCACCATTATTAGAAGCATTTGGTAATGCTAGAACAGCACGTAATGATAATAGCTCTAGATTTGGTAAATATTTAGAAGTATATTTTAAATCTGGAGCAATTGTTGGTGCAAAAATTACGCAATATTTATTGGAAAAATCAAGAATAGTAACGCAAGCACCAGGTGAAAGAAATTATCATGTATTTTATGAAATGTTAGGTGGTTTGGCAGAAGCAGATCGTACAAAATATGGTTTATTAGAAGCAGATAAATATTTTTATTTAAATCAAGGTGGATCGGATTGTGCTCCAGGGCGAGTTGATTGGGAATCATTACAAGGAGCTATGCAAGTTTTAGGTGTATCAGAAATGGAACGTGAAGGTATTGTGAGAGTATTGGCATCGGTATTACATTTAGGAAATGTTTATTTTCATCGTCGTCAGTTGCGTCATGGACAAGAAGGTGTCGAAGTTGGTTCAGATGCTGAAATAAAATGGGCTGCACATTTACTACATATTTCATCTGAAGGTTTACATAGAGCTCTAACAACAAGAATAACTGAAGCCAGATCCGAAAGATTACATACACCGCTTGGAATTGATCAAGCTTTAGATTCAAGAGATGCTTTTGCTAAAGCATTATATGCAGGACTATTTAATTGGTTGGTATTACGAGTAAATTCAATTGTTCATAAAGGTGGGACACATGATGCACATCGTATATCAATTTTGGATATATTTGGTTTTGAGGATTTAGCTGAGAATTCATTTGAACAATTATGCATTAATTATGCTAACGAAAATTTACAATTATATTTCAATAAACATGTATTTAAATTAGAACAAGCTGAATATGCCCGTGAAAGATTAGAATGGACTCCATTGACATGGGAAGATAATTTGCCAGTTATTCATTTATTGGCTAAAAAACCAGTGGGAATATTTCATTTACTCGATGATGAATCAAATTTTCCACGTGCTTCAGATATGAGTTATCTGGAAAAGTGTCATTATAATCATGCTTTAAATGAATTATATTCTCGTCCAAGAATTGGAGCCCAAGAATTCGGCATAACTCATTATGCTGGCCAAGTATGGTATTGTGTTGAAGGTTTTTTGGACAAAAATCGTGATGCACTGCGACCAGATATTTTAGAACTTTTAGGTTCAAGTAAATTACAATTGGTTGAGGATATGACAAAACAATTAAGGGCGCAAAGAGATTTTGGTAAGACTTTACCAAAAGGATCCAATGGACGATTCGTCACAATGAAACCAAGAACACCAACTGTTGCTGCGAGATTTTCCGATTCTTTACAGCAACTTTTGCAGTCAATGGGACGATGTAATCCATGGTTTGTAAGATGTATAAAACCTAACAATGAAAAACAAGCTTTAAAAATGGACATGCCCTGTGTCCTACAACAGCTTCGATATTTAGGCATGTTAGATACAATTCAAATTCGACAAAAAGGATATCCAGTAAGGTTAAGGTTTCAACATTTTGTTGAACGATATCGGCACTTAATGAAAGTACCATTACCACGTGGTACTCCTTATAGAGAATTATGCAGAACTCTTTTAGAATCTCTACCAAAAACTGGGGTGGAAGGCCCAGACTTCCAATTAGGAGCGACAAGAGTTTTCCTAAGAGAAGCACTGCATAGAATGTTGGAAGGCGGACGATCAGATCGACTGAAAAATGCTGCTATTGTTATACAAAAAACTGTTAGAGGAATGTTAGTCAGAAAGCGAATTAGTAGGCAAAAGAATGCTGCAATTAAAATTCAATCAGTTTGGCGTGGTCATAAAGAGAAAAGAAAGTTCAGACGGCTTAAAGCCGCTACTATTAAAGCACAATCTTTGTGGAGAGGTAAGCAACAGCGAAAACGTTATAAGAAAATGAAAGCAGATTTAAAAAGACGTCTTGAAGCACAAAAGGCACAAAAAGAACGCGAAGCGAAAAAAATTGCTAGAGAAAATGCTGAACGTAGTCAAATATCATATTTAGACATACCAGCTGAATTAGCATTTATTTTATCAAAATTAGATGGATGGACACCAATACATGGTGATCGGCATTTAGTTAAAGTGGTCGGAACTGTACCTGGTCCACCAATAGCAGGAGATTTGCCAAAGGATTTGGATCAATTCGGATTTGGAAAATTCAGTTCTGTTTATTGCAATGGTATGAAATTATCACCCAGACGTGATCCTATCAATGCCCCCTTTTTGTCAAGAGCAGCCTCAAGAGATCAAGATTTTCAAGATTCTTTAGCTGTATTTAAATTGATTTTGCGTTGGACTAATGATTCGACTTTGGATAGTAATAAAGAGAAAATCTTAGCTGATTATATTGTTCACAAAGGTTTAGCTTCACGTGGACTACGAGATGAAATTTTGGTTCAACTATGTAATCAAGTATATCGTGTTGAAGAAAATCAAGCATTGAGACTTTGGCAATTAATGGCACAATGTTTGTCCAGCTTTCAACCTGGTTCAGCATTTAATAAATATTTAATGAAATTTATCATAGAAAATGCTCCAATATCTATGAGAGAATTGCTATTAAAAAAAATATTACGAAATACAGGAAATTATCAATCACCCACCTGCAGGACTTTCCCTCCATCATGGCTTGAATGGAGAGCTACATCTAAATTATCCGATATTGCAGTAGCTCTAACTATGCCTGATGACGTTACACAGACAGTAGCTATTGATTCTTGGACAACTTGCGAAGAAGCTGCTTCATTAGTTATTTCTACTCTTGGAATTTCAAATCAAGGTTGGACTATTGTATTAGATGATGCTGGCTTGATTTCAGATTCTTGTGGATTAGATTTTGTCCTTGATTTAATTGCAGAAAAAGAGTTATGTCCAGCCTTTCCAGCAGTTCGTAGCGAAATTTTGAGATCTGGTCGAAAATCGTCCAGAATTACTATGTCTGAAATTGAACCAAGTAGTCCAAAAAGACCTCAAGTTCCACCACCCGAACCTCCACAAGCAAAAACTCCTACAAAATTAGAAGCACCAATACCAGAACCAAATTTAGAAAAGAAACTCGATTATCAACGCCCATATGAGGGACCATCAAGAAAAACATCACACGACCTTCTTTCACGAAGCTCAGCACTAAACGAACGTTATTTCGAGACTGAAAAAACTCGATCAAGATCTCTAGATGATCTGTTATCTGGTGATGGTACAGAATTGATTATTAGTCCTGAACCCGAACCATTAACTAAATTAGGCTTATCGGAAAGTCGTCTAAATGAAAGATATCATTCAGCTGAACGATTGGAACCTACTAGTAAAGAACCAACTCCAAGGTATCAAAAATCGCAATATGCAGGAAGGAGATCGCACGGCGGATCACATTCTAGCAAGTATATGGAGAAATCTGAATATGCTACCCGTTCATCAGCCATGTCAGACACAAGTGAAGCTCCATCTTTAGCAAGTCATGTAAGACGAGTTCGTGTGCCATCACAAGCTTCCGACGTTGATCAATTTTTAGATGATTTATTTAGTCCAGTTTTAGATGGCTCTTTGGATGAGTTATCCGATGCTAGATCACTTGCTGCTAGTATAAGGGGAGGAGATGAAAAATCTGAAGAATATCTTGAGGCACCCATCTTAGATGAACCTCTTAAAAACTTAGCAAATGTTTCATCATTGACGAAACTCATTAAAGGTGGTGGTACTAAGACTGATACAGACAGCAATAAAAAGCAAAATTCTGATGTTTCTTTAGATGAATATATTACTGGATTATTTCAACCGATATTCGTTAACGATTCAGTTCGTACATTAACAGAAAAAACAGAACTTGTAGAAACTATTAAAGGTGGTGGTACTACACATCAAGGCGCCACTAATGGATTCTCGCCTAATCCAAATGGTATGAGTCCTTTATCCCCAATAACTACAAATCCAATGCTAATGATGGGAAATTCTGATAATTTAATGCAAATGATTAATATTCCACAAGCACAGGATTCAAATACTTATCAAACTCATGTACAACGTGCTTTCTTACAATCAGCAATGGCTCAAAATTTACAAATTCAGCAACAACTTTTAGCCCAAAATCAAGCACTACAAACACTTTTGAGTCAACAGGAAACTACACCTATTTCACCTACTGGTTCACCACAAACAAGTAGTATGCAAATACATATGCAAAATCCAGTGACAACAAGAAAACAAAGCTTTAAAAATCGTCTTTCACAATTTTCCGATTCAGACCGAAATAGAAAAGCTTCATCAGAAAGTGGAGGTTCATTAATACCACCACCACCTCCACCACCAATGCCCCCACCAATTGAATTTAAAGATCCATCAGAAGCTCGTCCATTTTTAGATCCATATGGTCGTGCAAAAACAGTTCGAATTGGAAAATGGAGGTGGCCTCCACCACAAGGAACACTAGCAAACGAAAATGAGGAAGAAAATTTCATGATTTTTAAAATGCGTCAAAATCAACGTAAGAATACCCCACAATCTCAGAATCATAGTAGTAATGGCTCTCCAAATGGATCCACAATTGAATGGGAAGAATTTGAAGTAGAGCATAGTAAAATTGTTCCAATTACACATCAACCAACTGGACCAATAAGAAAACAAAATAAAATGGAATCACCTACAAGAAAAGAACAACAACAACAACAACAGCATCAACAACATCATCAACAACAGCATCAACAACAACACCAACAACAGCACCAACAACAGCACCCACAACAGCACCAACAACAGCATCAACAACAGCATCAACAACAACTAATGCATCAAGAACAAATTCACCAACAAATGAATACAAAAAGTAATCGGAGAAGTTTCGAAATTGGAGCAGAACGTCCTCATCCTGGAAGTGTTGGTAAATTGAAACTTAGTTCCGAAATGCGTCAACGATTGGAACAAGTAACTGCTGGTCATTCAGTCCGATCTTCAGTTAGTACACGTTCTGAACAAAGAGCCCCAGCAAAACTTGAAGATACTAGGAAATTAATGTTGCAGCAACAATTAAGTGGTAATTTTCTCAATGGTAACGAAGAACATCATTCAGTTCGATTACAAATTGAAAGAATGGAAGCAGGAAATCGACCACCGCCGCCACCATGGCCTGTAATAGTACCTCCACCGAACTGTCCAGCTCCACCACCACCAATACGACCACAACACTCATCAGCTCCAACTCCACCTACAGTACCATCTAATAAACAAATGCGTCTTCATGAAATGGACCGTGAATACCACCATCAGCAGCAAGATATTCCAGCATTTGTTCAGCGCCAAGAGCGAGATACATTTGGTGCTCGGAATGCTTGGAATGGCTCAGATATTTCAAAAGAAACTTTTGATTCTTGGGGTCGAGCAGAAGCTGCCAAACTTGATATGGTTTATGAAACAAGTTTCAAAAAAGAAATTGTTATTGATCGAGATCGTTCTAGATCACGATCTCGATCTAGAGATAGAGATAATTTCTCCGAATCTGTATGGGATCGTACTGAAGTTGAAGGACCTCCATCTAGTGGAAGTGATCGTGAACGGGAGAAAGAACGTGAAAAACGAGACCGAATTTATGAAATGAGACAAGTTGAACGAGAAAAAGAAAGTAATAAGGTGTATCAACCAGCGCCGCCCAAAGTAACTACAGCACAAGTTGAACGTGACACTCATATGCGGAAAACTACACCAAATCAAATGACAACGAATTCAGACAGGGCTACTTTCAAAACCCACATGGCAATGAAATATGCCAAAGAAAGAGAACGTAAAACATCTGCATCCACTTTACTATCTCAAAATACCGAAAAACACGATGAAATTGACATGGCTGATGAATGGCCAGTACCAGCTATTCCGGCGCCAATACCAGCACCACCATCATTAAAATCACCAGCAAATGCTTGCTTAACATATAATCGAGTTTTATGGAAATTACGTGTACGTAAGGAAGTTTTCCATCCAAGTGAACCAATTGGTCCACCAATAGCATTAGATTTATTATTTGCTCAAATTGCATCTGATGTTTTCGGTATAACAGCTTGTTTAAGAATTTCACCACAGGAAAGACGAAATGCTCTAAACTTATTGTCTGGTCATGGAGTTACTGAAGAGAATATGCGTAGTCAAGTACGAGCTATAGTTAAAAGACATTTAGTTGAAATGGCTAGAAGTTGGCCATTATATTTTGCACGTTTATTTGCTGTAAATGGTGCACCACAATTTCCAGACGTAACAATACTAGCTATATCACATAATGGTGTTTATTTGGCACGTCGTGATGGTGAATATTTAATTGTTGTTCGTTCGTTACCATTAACTGAACTTCAAGGAGCTATTACTTTACCTAGACCAGCAGCTTTACAATTAAATATGAGAAATGGAAATCGTTTAACATTACATGCTATAAGAGCACCAGCTATTCAAAGTATGATACAAACTTTCTGCTTGGAATTTAGAAAGGTAAGTCAATATTTTTTATTAATATAATATTTTAGTTATTCATATTTATATCTGTTATAAATGGTTTGTGCATATGATAATAAAATTACAAATATTATAATTATATTATTATAGCATATTGTTAGGCGCTATTAAATTTAATTCATTTTTTTGTATAACAGATTTTCTTCTACCTATATAAAATTTCATTGAATTTAGTAATATTTAAAACTATACATTATCTTATATAAATTTTTTTTACCATAAACAATCTGTTAGATGAACGGATTGATAATATTGCAATGAAGATTTTGAAAATGCAAGTTTCTTTTATATTAGTTCGTGTTGGTATTTAATTCAAAATTAATTCATGAAAATAATTATTTAGATTTTAAACGCATAATTTTTTATTTTCTGAAATTTATTTTAACACTATAAAAAACTGATTCATATTCAACGAATAAGTTTTGATGATTCTTTGATTATATGAATTATTTATATCATATAGTATAGATATAGGAATACTATATCAAAGAGATCATAAAAAAATGCATGTTTAATAATAAAAGTTGTTTGAAATTGTATCAATATTTTGTTTCGGTTGAGCTTTTACTGTTTTTAAACATTTACATGGTCAGGTTTTTTTTTTCTATTTTGATCATATCTAAAATAATTACTAGATGCGTTATATTTACATGGAAAGAAAGAAAAATGATTTATTTAGTTTGTTTTATAGTTCAGTTAAATCTTGATTTAAAATTTAGCTTGTGGCTTGAATTTATAATTTACTATTAATCTTAATTATTTTTATGACACCTACATATATTATTTATTACTTTATTATATTTAAAATTATATATTTTTGATGATTTTTTACAAGTATTATTGAAATTATTAGTGATAGTTATATATATATTATAATAAATGTAATTATTTATTACTGCAAGAATTTTACGGGAATTCAAAATAATGATGATAAATCATTCTAATCAAAATCTTTATGTGATTACTATATTTTAGAAATGATAATAAACATATCTTCAATGATAATCAAATTTGTCGGTAAATGCTTACCATCATTAAATATTTTAATGATGGTAAGCAACATGAACATGATTTTCAAAATTGCTCTGTAAATAAATACTTTTAAGCTCTCGAAATTAATGGCGAATTACATAGTCTAGCAATATTCCAGATATATGTAGTCAAATTACAAGGACTTTGCACAATACATTAGACTGTTTGATATAATTCTGTTTACCATTTCAAATTATTTTAAAATTGACAAATTATTGGCGTAATAATTCGTCAATCTTATCGAATGTCCAACTCTATTTCTGATCACAATACAATTACTAATCAATTTCACAATTTACTAGTAGCAAAAATAAATTATTACCTATGCTTGATTGTATACAGTATATAACCAATATTCCTTAAAAAAAATATTATAATTTTCAATATTTCACTCATCTATTTAAGAACTGAAGTTAATATGATTGGCGCATAGATAATTATACAGTTTTCTTAAACAAAAAAACTATTTTATTGATCAATATTTTATTTTTATCAAAACTATGATTGAAATTATATTAGACATGATCATATACATTTGGAATATAAATATAAAAATGCAATGCTAAACGAAGAGTAAAAATCAAAACAAAACAAAAAAAGTTTATGGTTAAAAATCTCTTTTCATTTGGTATAATGTGTAAAGAAGAAAATATAAAAACCAGATTTATTATATTATCTTCTATATAGTCAATAACAAAACAGCACATATATGTATAATCATAATAAATACAACATAGTTCACAACAGCAACAAGAAAAAAAAAACAGATAATAATGTTTACTAAGTGAAATGGCCAAGAAAATTTTCAGTTGGATAAATTGTGGCGATCAAGTAACATCGAAAATATTGAAAATACCGTGAGTGCTCTCATCGCGAACGAAATGCCGTGATATCGTGAATTATTAATTATATTTTAATGTAATGTTTTTGCAAAATGTATAAAATTTTTATAACAAACAATTCTAGTTTTTTTTTCTAAGTTTGTTCTAAATTTTACTAGATAGTAGTAAAAATTATTTGATTTGACAAATATTTTTCTTGTAATGAAAACCGGTTAAAAAAAATAGTGAATTGAATATCAATAAATATACTAAAAAATTGTATCTTGTACCAAGTTCTATTTTTGGTTTAAAATATGTTATAATTTTTTACATTAAATAGCTATAAATTTTTTTTTTTTTTTGAAAGATGTCTTTTTAAAAAACTTGTGGTAGATAAAATTGTCTATAAATAAATGGTGTGTGCTAAATTATGGACATTTAATCTGAAATGTATTTAAAAAAAATAGAAGACGGATATTATAACTCTAAATAAGTAAATCTATGTTAAAATTAAGATTAATGCTATAAAATATTTTGCGAAAAAATAATATTTTTGCTTTTCAAGGCGAAAATATTATTTAAAAATTTTTTTAGGATTACATTCAACGAAATTACATTTTTACATCAAATTTTCACTTCAACACCAGAAAATTTCTAAAACTCTGACAATTGAAGATATATTTTCATAGTAATGAAATGTCCTTTTGCGTAATATTTCTAAAAAAAAAATCAATAATATGAAAGTACATTGAAATTTTATAAATTCAAAATAGTTTTTTTATGAGACAGAAAGTCTGTCAGTCTAGCTACTAGCAAATGCACACTGTAAGATATAAATATTTTGTAAAATCAAATTAAATGCGAATATATTATATTTTTGAAAATGAATTTTGGTCTTGAAGATTTTAAATTTTCATAAATTAAATTAATGGTAATCAAAATTTCCAACCTTAAAAGTACAAATCATTAAAATAAACTGATATTTTTACTATAAAATTTCAAGTAAAGTTTCATTTAATTTCATATAATTAAGCTTTGTATATATTCTAAATATGTATTACAAAATAGAAGACATTCAATTATTTTGCAAATAAATATTAGTAAATAAATCGATTAAACTATATAATTTTAATCAAAATTATTACTTATTAATTTTTTATGCTTTCTAGATTGTCAACTATATTATTCATTTATATACCATTTATATTTTTTTATTATTGTTTTAAAGCTTTAATATTAAAGCATTACATTTATATAATTTTTTTTTTTTTATAATTATAAATCATCTTTATAGTTTTTAATTGCATACCATTTTTGTATATTCTTCAAATTTTCTATAATATATAATTTTTAATATCTAATAATTAAATGTTTTATTGAAGAAATTATCAATTTATGATTTTACATAGTTTCTTTTCTTTTATATATATATATATAATTTCTTTGAAATATAATTATTTATTAGTAGAAATTATCTATGATACCTTCAACATATATAAAGCTTTAATTTGTCCATTAAACAATAAAAAATCTACAAAATAATTTCGTTATTGATTGATTAGCAATAATGTTTGCAAAAAAAAAATGAAAGTTTTATACATCAAAATATATAGTATAAAAATTGTGAAATTTGTTAATTGATTTTAATTATATATTTATTCAAAATTTAGAGAGAATTATTTTAGGTGAAATTTTAAGATTAATTTTAATTTTAAATTTAAAAAATCATTAAAATCATTCTTAATATTTCACACTCTACAAAATTTTAGATGAAAATTCAGTTTTGAAGGTTCAGCATAAATTTAAATTTTCAATTAATTTCTTTTAATGTCGGTTAATTCTTGGAAATTTTGTTTATGTATTTTGAGTTTTGACTTAAAAGTCTGAGGTTTTCCTAGACCTTATATCTTAGAAGTTATTTGATATTCTGTTGAATATTATCTTAAAAACTGAATTTGTATTGACAGTGATAGAAAAATTCGTTGTTTAGAAGCTATGCAGTATCAATTTGATAATTTATACTTCAAAAGTTCTATCGATTTTTCTATAAATTTAAGTGATTTATCTTCAAAAATATGTGAAAATAATGCAAAAATGATTTTATATTTGATATAGTTATACCAATCTATTTCAATTATATATATATATATATATATCATATTAATCTCATATTAATTATAAATATCAATTAACTCTTCATGTTGGCTACAATCGCAACTACCGTAAATTTTTTGCAATTATTCATAAAATTATACAATTAATTAATTTATATTACTTACAAATATCTTATAGCATAATTTCCAATTAATGATTACATGTAAAATTTACACATTACTTAAAATTTATTTACAAATTTTAGAAATATATAATTAAAAATTATTGAATTTTTAAATAACTTTCACCTTTAAAATTTACAAGTGAAATAAAACTTAATATAAAATAAAATAAAATATTTCAAAAATAAAAAAAAATGAAATTATTTTTTAAAACAAATAATTAAATAAATAAATTTTATTTACAATATAATTTTGCGTGTTTAACAGAAGAAAAATAAACAACAAACTAAATTAGAAAATATTTTTAATTTGTTTTAAAATAAAAATACCAAAAAAAAAATGTCGGATAGTTTTAGATCATCGAATTCAAATCGATCACGGTTAAAATTGCGTGATCCAACACCATCATATAAATGTTATGCTGCACTTTTAAAAAGCGACGAAAATAATTATAATTGTAACAATAATAATAATAATAATGATAATAAACAAATTACAAATAATAATAATAATAATAATAATTTAAATTTCAATATGAATTATACATTAAATAAAAATATTAATAAAACTGATTATCATGAACAATTAATGCATCGTTCAGCATCATTAGATAGTTTAAATAATTCAACAGATCAAGAAAGTTTTAATGGTAATGATGATGATTCTGAAAATGATATTGTTTCAGATTCAGATCCAGAAATTGCCCATATTACTGGCACAACATCAGTTCAAATTCATCGTCGAAGTGATTTAGAAGAATTAACCGATTATGTTATTAAACAAAATCAAAATCTTAATAATAATAATAATAATGAAATTTCCCAAAGACAAAATATTAAAAAGAATCATAATTTAAATGGTAATGAATGTGATTATAATAATGAAAATGATAATAAAGGACGTAATAATATTATTAGTAAATTTAACCAAAGTAAATGTGATGATGATGATAATAATGATGATTGGCATCAAGATGATATAATAGATATTCAAAAACAGCAACAAAATTGTAAAACTGATGAAATTGGTTTAAAAGAACCAAAAATTGTTCCAAAAACAATAATAAATAATAATAAAATTCTTGTTGCAACATCAGAATTAGCATCTGCAGTAGCAGCAAAAGATTTAACACAATTCACAAATAGTAATAATAATAATAATAATAATGGTACAGTATCCTCAGGACAAATAATTGGTAATTCATTACAAATTGGTGGAAGAAATCGTCGTACTAGTGTTGCTAGTAGTGGTTCAGTTAGTCGAATGGAAACAATATTAGAAGAACCAATTGAACCAAAAATATCAGTTAAAGAAATTTTAGCACGTTTTGAAACATTGCATATTAATGAGGTATTAATAGATTATTTTTGTTGTTGTAAATATTTAATAGTGTGATAAACAATTTCTTCCAATGATTTTCAATAAATTATTAAAATTATAGTAATTTTTAATAAAAATATTTTCCAATAATTATAAATTATTATTGTGAATATTTTCTTTTCAAATTGAACCAGTTTACTTTTTAAAAATTTATGTAGAAAGTCAAGAAATATTGGAGGTGGGCAATATATTATTTGTGTAAATGCGCAGTAAATGCAATTAAGCAAAATGTATTAATAGAAAGGATAAAAAATTAAACTAAACTATATTCCTAAAATTTACTATTAATAAATTTCAATTCTAGTTTCTCTAATTGTATAGTACCACCTTCAAAATTTATAATATTTTTAACAATATCCACGAAAAATTTCAATATCAAAAGATTTCACTCTATTTATCTCGCCAAATTAAATCTACAAAAGCTTAAAGGCATTTTGTCTTCAATTTTGTCAGACAATTGCAAATATTATTTTTTTTAAAGGAAACCGGAATTATTGAACCAGTTTCTTTTAGTATTATTTACAATTTTCCAATATTTATTAAATCGGTAATATAAAATTCGAGGATTTATAATGTTTTTATAACATAATAATATTCGTACAATAATGTATGAAATTAAACTGGTTCCTGTTATTCGGTAAAAAGAAAATTTCAACTTTTCCCTTGAAAAATAAAAAAAATGGTACAAGTTACACAGTCGGGTATGATTAAAGTTTAATATGACCAAAGAAAATTTGAGTATATAACTTTCATTTTATCCGATATTAGAAAATAATGACAAATAATCGAAACTCAACAATGAATTAATTAGTCGACAGTTTTATAATATTCACAACTAGGCAGAGTTGTAATTCTGAAATTGAATCGGTTAAATTCAACTACAATTATGGTTTAATTTTATTATTCATTCGAACCAACATTTTAGTGCTTAAATTTGCCATTAAAATGGACCAATATGATTAATTTTTTCCCGTTTGAGATCAGATTAATTAAAAATTAATTAAATGAAATAAGTTTCATTTGAAAACGATGATGTAATTTAAAGTTATTGTACATTTACCAATGCAAATTGATTTTTGGATAATCATATTTATGATTTCTAAAATTTCTTTGACCAATATTACAATACAATAGCATATCTAAAACAAACCTAGACTCAAATATTGGGCTTTTCTAGTGAAGGTCAGAGTGAAGGTCAGTATTTTCCATACTAAAACCTTTGAAATACTACAAAGTGTGAAAAAAAGGTTTGATCCATCTCTGGTCCAACAATAATTCACAAAACAACATATCATTTTATACATTAACATAGAAAAAAAATTAAGTGAAAACGACAATTTCTATTAATCAAAAGAAATTCTTTCAATTCATAATTTATAGTGTTATTTTCTTTCATTTAGTTTTCTTTCATTTTCATCGAAATTTTTACAGGTTTTTCTTGAAATGTTTTTTTTTATTATTATTATTGACAATTGATGGTGATTTTTAAACGGCTTTTATGGTTTCACAGTGAAATTAATAATAGATTTAAGTTAAAAACTAATAAATTTTTTATTTTGTGGTATAATAACTATTATGGTTTTTACTAATTTAATACTTTTGTACAGATCTACAATTTGATTAATTGTGGTTGGTATAAGTAAATGTACAATTGAAAATTTTGTTAGTTTCTATACTGTAATATCATTGAAAATGATTTCATTAAAGAATTTCTTTTCGGTTAAATGATTTATAGCTTTTTTTCTGGAAAATTCATAATATAAATATAATTTTAATGTAAAACCATATCCGTAATGAGAAATTTCAAAAGTAAATATTAAGTATTTATTTGAATGTGCAAATCGTCAATATATATTTTTGTTTGAAGAATATAGTGTATGGGTAATAAATTTTTTATAGTCTTCATCTGACAATATTTAATTATTTTGTAAATATATTTTTCTTGTCAGCATGAATCCATCACTTTTACCAATATTAGAGTGTAGTATTTATGTACCCAAAAGTATTATGATAATAATAATTATCGAAGTATGACGTTCGTTTTCGTAATTTTCGTACTACAATATAAAGTGTACTGTACTGTATCCTTTTGATGAAAAATGTTCTCTCAATTAGTATTAATAGTAAATTTAGTAGTAAATTTTCATTTATATCCAATAATTTCGACTACTATTTTTCACATATTTTGTCGCCAATGAAGTGTACTGATATAATTAATGTGATATATTTTATATTCACTATTACCATTAACCCGAATTTGAATTAATCTGACATAGTTCATTTTTATAACATATAAAATGAACCACATATGTAGTTGATGAATAGATTTTCTTATTTAAGGAAAATTATGTTACGAAAAGATTAATTCCAAATGGAAATAATTGCGTCATGTAATAAATAAGAATAAACATTTTAATATTGAACTAAATATTCTACAATTTTAATTATCTTTAAAAAAAAACAAATAAATCAAAATCTAATCAATATTTTCTATATCTCAAAATTCAATAGAACTCAATCCAATTTTTACAAATTTTACATTATAATAATAAATAATAATAAAAACTCAATTACCTACTTTTTTATATAAATGTAATTTAAATAAATAATTAATAACGAACTGTTTTGTTCCACCATTGTTTTCTTACCCATATATACCAGAAAAATAATAATAATTATTATTTAACATTATAAATAAAAGTTCATAACCTAAAAGAAAACATTTTTCTACAATATTTAATTTTTTTTTTAAAAAAAAGAACATTAATAACTGCAAAAATAATAAATTCTTTAAAGAGTTTAATTAAACTGACCAACTTTTTAATGAAAGAAACCACATACACACACAAATCTTCTCTCCATTTCATCATAATTTCTACATTAAACTTTCCATAAAAAAAAAATTATAATTTCAAAAAAGAATTATTGAGCTGAGCTTATGAAGATTATTGACTGGGCTTACGAATACCATAAGATTTATAAATATTTTTTTTTTTTCAATTTAAAAACAATTGGCGCGTGATGCGTTTGTTTTTGATTCGTCTCTACTTGGTTCATCATTAATGCACACAATCAGTGAGTCAAGTAGTAGCAGAAAACTTTAATTTTATTTTTTTGAAAGAATCTCGCTTCTCTACCATAAACTTTGACTGTTTGATCTAGTTTTCTGGTCAGTTAAACTTTACCGAAAAATATAAATAACTGAGTTTTTATTCAAATTCAAATTATGCAATTTTTTATGGATTTATGTTTTAATAAATTCATAAATAATTTTTATGATTTTTTCTTTCATGTATGTGCACTTCCTCAATTTTTTTTGTGGTGTAAAGTGAACGAAAAAAATGATTAAAAAAAAAACTTAAAAATAAAATAAACCCAAAAAATAATTTGGGTGAGAAAAAAATTTGAATAAATCTTTTTCCATGGTTTTATGATTTCTTGTCTGTCATAAAGGTCAAGTGCACAAAAACTTTTGTTTTTTTTTTTAACATTATTTTTTTTTTAGTAGATCATTGAAACTATGGTAAATATAATGGTTACCATATTAAAAAAGAAGATATTGTTTTGATCTTGAGAATTTAATAGAAAATTAAAGTTTTTTTTTGTGGAAATTTAAGTAAATAGATGGGTAATCGATGAATTTGACTTAATAGATAGAAATATTGATTAAATGATTCACAAGTGCACCAATACGGGTATGATTGGACCGTATTGAAAAATATTTTGACTATATATAAATAAAAGTTATTTCTACAGGTTTAGTGTTAGTATTGTTAGTCAGAAATTCAATAAAATATTAAAAAAGTTGAAGATTTTAATTCAATTTTCATATTTATAAAGACAATTCTTAAATTAAACGATTTTCATGAGAGAATATACATGAATATGGAAATTCTGGAGGACCACCACGAGTATTTTGATAAGTAGATTTAGGTATTTAGTACAAAATGTTCGTCAATTCACATAATAATCTTTGGGTTGCTTGAATTAAATTATAACTATATTTAGTCCAAAAAAAAAATTACTAAACTGCAATAGATTTATAATCTTGTCTTCATGCTACTATATAAGTTTATTAAAGAAGACTTAATCCAATTTTATTATTAAATAACTAATTATAGACTAATCATGACGAAAGTTCGAATTTCGTAAATTAAATTATAATTTTCTTTAATTTTATCTATAAAATATTGATTACTGATTTGCCATAACAAATTGTTATGAATTTAATTTATTAGTAAATAATTTATGCTTAATTCGGTAAATTAAATTTAATATTGAATCTTCACTTATCTAATTTATAATCTAAAATTATTCTTACCATACAATTTTGTACTAACATCATAAAAATGATTTATAAACGATTTAAATTTTTCAAATTGATTTTCTTTTAAATTAAAAATATTAGAAAAAATAATAGTAATATAATAAATTTACTAATATAATTTAAATTATCATTTATATTGGCCATAAATAAAATTAAATGTAAAAATAATTAGAAAATTAAATGAAAGTGGATTTTATCTTCATATACATAAATATATTTATCAAGTGTGTTAAAATTCGTTCGCATAGAAATTTAACTTTCTCAAAATTGAATAAAAAAAACTATTTAGATTGCACATCAGTTATTTTAGTTTTTTTTTTCATTTAACTAAAAATAAGATTTGCTTTATAATTTTCATGAAAAATCATAAATATAAAAATGTTAATATAGAAAAATTATTAAAACTTGTTTAAAAATCACCCATAAAATAATTGTTTTAGTTTTTCCAGTATACCAGCTTTCGATTTTCAATTATTATAATATTTAGATATGAAAAACTAGTTTAATAAAATAATTCACTTTTCAATTATTGTCTTTTGCAACAGATACAATCGAAAAATTCAACATTATCATCTGGTGCTAGAGCAGCTGCCCAAACATTAAATGTACCATTAGATCGACTTGAATCACGTGAATCACATCATCGTGATTCAATGACAAGTATAGGTAATGAAAAAGTACATACAAGTTTACATCGTAATGGACATGAAATTGGTGTTCATCATACCCAACAATCATCTGATCAACAACAAAATGGTCATATTAATGGTATAAGACATCATAGCCAAATGAATGGTAATGGACATATGATACATGAAAATCATCATAGTAATCATCATCAGCAACAAACACAACAACAACAACAACATCATCAAATTGAACAACAAATTGAAAGACATCATAAACAATCAAGTCATTTACATCCAATGCGTAAAGTATCTGGTAGTAATCATTTAGATTCAAGCCTTATTATGGGACATACTGCTGATGATGAGGATGGCCATCAACCAACATCACCATCAGTTACAAAATATTCATTATTACAATTTGCAATGCAACATTTCCGTAACGAGTAAGTAAAATTTTAAATATTAAATTTTCTAATTTGGAGTATAGACAACTAAAATTTTTGTATGGTTTTTAAATTTAGGAGAATATTTAAATAGAGTTATTTACCCAGAAAATTGTGGACGGATAGGTGGATAATTTTTATTTTTAAAATGGTAGCTCAAAGCATAAACTATAATTCTAAATTTCGTTAATTTCTAATGACTATAATTTTTGCTATTCAGTATAATTCTAAATCAAATATAAATTCACTTAAAAATAGTTATTTAATTGTTTTATCTTGAATCATTTTTAAATATTTAACCCTTCATTTCATATTGTAGCAAATTTGCTACAAGCTATTTTCATACTGCTGAAATTTTTTACTTACTTTATCTAACTATTAATATTAATCTTAAATATTTAATGGAAGTTTTAATTAATTATTTGGTTTGTAGCAAATATGCTACAATATGAAATGAAGGGTTAAAATAGTAAGCCTTCATTGAATCTTCTTAAATAATGCTACCAACTTTGAATAGATGGGTTCGAAAATTTCATATAGTTGTATATATTTTTACCCCAATAATGTTTCTCTCAATATTACAACAATTCTTATGATTCCATTATATAATATTTTCCCAGATAATCTGATTATTTAATTTTTAATTATTTCAACAGTTTTATGTCAAAAAAAAAGTATATGTATTTTTTGTTGTAATATTTTTCTTAATCCATTTAAAAAAAAAATGGTGTGAAAGTTTCAAATATTTTTGTAATCATAAAATTAAAAAACCATTTTTCATTTATAAATCTTATTTCAAATTTTTTATATAGTATTTAATTTATTTTTGTTAAATTTTTTTTTTTGGTAAAATGTGAAAAATATTAAATTACGAATTATTATTTGTGACGACCCTGATTTAACAACAACAAAAAAATCAGTCAGTAAAATCATATACATTGAAAGATATGTTAATATGTAATTCTAGGCAAAAACAACCATTAAATTATTATATTTTTTTTAACAAACCGAGGAAACTATTTCAAATGCAAATTTTTTCATTTTAATACAAAAATAATTTACATTTTATATAAAATTTAATGAATTTAATTTCGAAATAAATATAATGGTAACATCATGTTATACACTGAACCAACATTAAAATTCAACTATGCTATAATTAATTCAAAAATGAAAATTAAATTATCAATGCACACAGAAAAATTGTTAATAATAATTTTGAAGAAAAATGTAAGAAACTTTACTAAACCTTTCATTGAAAATTTTTATCTTTTAAATTTAAATTGAAAGTAATTACAAGTTTAGAAGTAAAGTAAAAGTTATGAGTTTTTATTAATTATAATTTTGGTTGAAAAAATTTCTGTTAAAATTGTGGAAAAGAAAAAATTATCACTACATAAATTTGAGTAAAATGAAAATTTCAATGAAAACTATTTACAAAAATTATCAATTAAAATAAAAAATATTGCAAAATTATATGTTCATTTCATATTTTTTTTTTTCTGGCATATATAATTATTATCTGCATGATTATTAATAATAAAAAAAATTAAATTATTAGCTGCTGTTTTAATAATTTAATTTACAACTTATTTTAGTAAATATTTGCAGTAGTAAAAAAAAATATATGCAAAATTAGCACAAATTGTAATTATTATAAATTTAATTATGCTACTAGGTTGTTTGGCAATTATTAATGATGACATTAAAGACCTCTGCTAGGAAAATTATTAGCTATTAAATATGATTAAAAATAGAATTTTATTTATATGAATCTATTTCTTCAGGTTATTAAAAAAAAAACAATATTAAAATGATTAAAGTGCAATCATACAATTATTTAAATTATGTTAAAACATCATTTGAAATTGAAGAGAAAAAAAATTGAAATTCATATTTAAATTGCTATATTTTTTTACATTCATTTTATAATACCAGAAAATTTCAAATTTGTTCTATTTAAATTAAATTTATTGATTATTTTAAATTATTTTCATAATTATTCTAATTTTTCTGATGGTGTTACCATTTTTTTTTAAACCAGGTTACTCGCCTAAGTTTATTGTTCTCATTCAATTATTCTATTCATTTTTCTAGACAAATTGAAATAATTTAATTAAAATACTATTTTTTCCGACATCCTCATTCAATAATATTTAAGCTTTAATTAGATTTTGGCAATTCACGTTTTATTAACATTGAAAAACTTGAGGTTCTTTGATTCCTCTTTATGATGTGAATCTTAAATTTAAACAAATTAAATTCATTTAAATTTCCGCATCATTATTTGTTCTTCAGATTATATTTTTAATAAGCTGAATCATTAAATTTGGGAAGTTTTGTTATGTCAATATTTATGAATCATACCACAATTTTTGGTATTTAAAATTTTTGTAAGAAAAACTAAAATTAATTGAAAATTTTAAATTACTTTTATTTTTGTTCAGTATTGTACATTATTTTAAAGGTCATATTTTAGACTAGACATAAAAAAATATACTATAAAAATCTGAAGAATAATCTGTTCTTCAAATAAATTAAATTAAAAATTTACACAGAGTCTCCAATACAAAGTTTTCCTTGAAATTAAATTAAATTTGTATATTTGTACATAAATAAATAATTATATTACATAATCTCCCACCCAAATTTAACTAAAAATCTTCGAAAAAAACTAAATTTTGCTACCATCTGTTTACAAATAAAAACCATGAAAAATCAAAATAAAAGATATACTTAATAAAACTAGATCACAAAAATATACACGAAAACGCTCCAACCATCTAATATTATTTTTATAAAAATATTCATTTTTGTATATATTATTTTTTAACAAGCTCCCCAATCTTTAAATTTTAGTACAACAGCAATAAAACAAATGTGGTGCCTTTAAGTTGTACACCACACAAAATATTTAATCGTTTTAGTTATAAATGAAACTTCGTTTCTATCTGAACGTTTTATTTTACGTTTTTTTTTTTCACTTCACTGCCACTAAAAAAAAAACTAACAATTAATTCAATTAACTTTTTGTTAAAGAAATACTAAAAAAAAAAATCTTTTATAGTAATAAACTGCCGGTAATAAACATAAATTGTAATAAAAACAACTTTCGCTGATTGTTCATCTTTTTTGCGTTACAATTGCAAAATTTTTGGGTTTTTCGAAAATTAGACATAAAAACAAAAATATTGTTTGAAGCGCACAAATTAAAGTGATTTAAAAGATACCACAAAAGCGGAAATTATAATATTGAAAACATATTGAAAATTAGTTTTATTATTTAAAAAAAAAAAAATTTATAAAAGAGTTTTATCTAATCGAAAGCTAAATTAAATAATTAAATTAATATATATTGTTTAGTTCAAAATTTCCTTCCGCATATGATAAAATATTTAAATTTTATTTTGTGAAAAATGTGTTGCAAAAAATATAATTGTGATAAACAAAAAATAAATTCATTACAGAAAATAGTTAAATATTAAAATTTTACCATCAGTAAATTAATAAAAATTATACAAGTTTTCAAAAAATAAAAATTATATTTAATTGAAAAATTAAACAAAGAAAATTCACTTTCAACTAAAATGGAATTATTATTTAGGTAAATTATACTTTCATTCGATTTTATATAAGAAAATTTCAAATTTTCTTCTGTAGTATAGTAGGTTAAATAAAATTGTCGTAAAATGTTTATACAGAAAATTTGTGTGTTTTCGAGTGTAAACCAAAATAATTAGCTTTTTTATTCATTAAATGTTACAAGAAATTCAACTACAATTATGTAATAATATGTATTGTCATAATATCGTCTAAATGCACTTATGGGTTAAATTGAGTATAAATTTAATTTTTTTATTTGAAAGTCTAAAACATGTTACGCAATACTATAATAGTTAAATGTATGAAATTAGAGCACAATCAATATTTTTGTGTTTTGATTATTTTAATATTTATTTTAGATAATAATTTATGTAGCAAATAACCAGTTTTTTCGGAAATTTATCTAAGCTAAAAAGTAATAAATCTAAAATTTGTAATTTTCAATAAAATTTTATTAATAACAAACTTAGTGTTCTCAAGATTATAGTTAGGCGCTGACTCATACCTGTAATGGTAAACCAGCAATTCTGATTTACCCTTACAGGTCTGAGTCAGTTCTATAAAGTTTCCAAAGAGTAACACAAATCATTATTTAATGTAAAACTGAAAAGTTTTAGCAATTTTGTATTGTAGGAACATAAATTCGAAAAGTAAACAAGGTTAATCGCTTAAGTTTATTGTTCTTAATAACTTTTCAACATTATATCAAATATTATATTTTCCGCAATTAGCGACAGACAATAGTTGAAATAAAAAATTATTTCGATAAAAATTAGTAAATTTCATTTTTTTATGGATTTAAAGCGAGATGTGATAAAAAAATCTATTAATTTGACAATATTCAATTATATACAAATATAATATTCAATACAAAATACTTAATACCGTATAAACCAAAATGGAAAATCATTTAAAAAGAAGTCATTAATGTTTCCTAAATCTTGACTTGATTAACTTATTTAGTATTCAATTTCAACTAATTTTAAACGTGCTTTGACACTTAAATTTAAAAATTACATAAAATATAGTTACACACTACTAACATTTGGCCTTTAACTCATTTATATGTCTTACCTAAATAAACTCTTTAATTTCAACCATTAATTTATATTATTACTATTATTATACAATAATTACATTTACAGCTGAATTAGTTTACTAAATTACAATATAGAAATAACAATAAATCTACTTAATAAGATAATTTGTAATATTAAAAATGCATTGTCAGTTTTTATTATTCGTTGTCATCAATAGTTTTTTTTTATGATGATGTATCTATCTAAATGGAAAATCTTTTAAGCATAAAAAAAGATTCACTTTAACATAGCAAACATTTTTTTTTGTGACATGAATTTTTTTTTTGCTATGAGAATTTTTAAATTTACTTATGATGCAAACTAACTAACAAAAAATAAAATTCAAATTGAAATTAAAAGTGAAATCTTCAATTACATATTTTTTTTTTGTATTTATGTTTTTAGCTTCTTTTTTGTATATGTAGCTCCATTTAAAAAATAAGAAGTGTTGATGAGGTGTAATTATCTCTTCAATGCTTGTATAGTAATTAAAGTCGTTTTTTTTTTTCATTTTGGGAATTATCAAAATTATCTTCCTCAGATTGTATAAATCTTATTTAGTATATATTTAATATTTTATGGGGAACAGGAAATTTAAATTTAATTGATAATTACTTATTGTTTGGTGTGAATTGATTAATTGGATTTTTTCGTTGTTTGTTTGCTAGTTTTACTCATTCATTGAATCAAGTAAAATAAAAAAAAACATTTGTTGTATTTTTTTTGTTCAAAAAGTAAAGACAGACGGAAATAAAATTTATATTTTTTGGTTATATATAAAATTTAGTCTGTAATAGATTTTAATTATCAAGATTTATTTAAATATAATTTTATTTCGTAAAATTTTTAATACTTATATAGTTTTTTTTAGCTAGAAATTATGTAAAGGAAACACTAGTTTATTAGGGTAACATGTAATTTGAAAGATATATTTAAAAGTGGACTATATCATTATCGTCTTATTCATTAAATTATAATAAATTATTAATTTTTAAGCTTCATTTTTCTACTATTTTCTCTCTACAACCTTGTAATCGTTTAATTACACGCAATAAGCAAGAGAAAATTTTAAATTCATATACCAAATAACAATTGTTTTCAGATTAAATTATTGTTGAATCTTTGTTTAATGCAATATTTAATTATTTTCTGTATTGTATAAATACATTTTGTAGCTCACTTATATCAAGAATATTGATAACCGACATCTGGGAAACTTTAGATATACTTTTCAATTCTGACTTTGCGCCAAGAGAAATAACTACAAGTATTAAAAGAATATTATGTAGATTTATGTATCATTGTGAACTATGATCCAATGCAACTCTTAGTTAATCTAAAACTAATTACTTCCAGCTTCCAGTTAACTATAATAACACTATTTGTTCTCATATTTCTACATAAATTTTTGTCTAAAATTATCACTTTATTTTTCAATTACATATATTACATAAAAATCGAATTTTTTTGACAAATGATCTTTTATACTTTGTTATTGATAATATTTAATATTGAAGGTCATCAATTTATAAACTTGAATTATTTCCATCATTTAATAATTTCAATTTTAAAAGTTTTATATATACAATAAAACACTTTATATTTCAATAGTTATTTTTTCTCTCAAAATCTATTAAATAACTTCCACACCTTTTAAAGAAATTATGCAATTTTCTAACTTAAAAAATAATAATAATAATATTTGTTATTTATCAAATAATAAATCCTATAATTGGTATAAGATTGAAAAAGATATATTGTCTTAAAAATAATTTTTCTCAACCACCTACAATTTCCAAAAAAAAAAAAAGTTTTGAAACAATTATTCATCAAAAAATGTGATAAAATTAGAAACCAAAAAAAAAAAATGTATACAACTACGATGGAAAACTGTGAACTGGGACTCCCCTTATTTTATTTATATTAAAATTATGAATGATTAAACATTAAACCTTTAAAGTAAGACAATGCTATTTTTAGTTATTTAATGAGAAATGAATTTTTAATTTTTCATAATTTTAATATGTCATTGAAAATAATTTAAAAACTGTAAACAAATTTAATTAAGTAATATTAAAATATGCATTAAGGTTTTTAAGAAATTATTGAACCCCATAATATTTTAAATTTGATTAAAATTAAATTATTGACCTACAGTAAGAAAATATGAATAGAGTGAAACCTAATCAAGTAGATGAACTAATTTTTTTTGGGGGAAATATTTCGCTAATTAAAATTACTATATATGTAAAATATTTATATGATTTCTGTGGTAGACAAAAAATTTGGACTATGATCTAATAAATCTAATTAATTTCGTAGACAAAAAAGAGAAACTATTTATGTTTTATAATTATTTAAACTAAAAAAAATTTGATGACTTTAAATTTAAAGTATGAAACTGAATAAATGCCGGAAAATGTAGAAATTATTTTTGAAGAATTATTATCCAAGCTGTGGCTTTCAATCTATTCAAATACTAAATCTAATCAAATTCTACTATTTTTCTCTATAAAATCCTATCAACAATTTGTGTTGCATTACTAAATCAATTTAGACTAAAATCTAATATCCTATAAACCTGATTTAAAAAAATTTCTTTGAAACATAAAACTTTCATTAACAATTTAATTTGAAATTAATTAAATTTATAATGTTTTTTTTTCATTGCATTGTATTTATTATTTATGATTATTTTCTTATGATTTTCAATTATTATCAACATTATTGACTTATATTATCGGCAACTCTTTTTTGTGTATAATAAATAATTAATTTTTTTCAAGACTAGAAATTTAACATTTTTTTAACATATTTTTTTTCCCTATTAGACCACCATCTGATGAGCATCGTTCCAGTTCAGCAATAAGTTCACGTGGTGATAAACGGTCATTATCAAATCGTTCACATGCTGAATTAGTTAAATGGCAAGGTATACCAATAAGATCACCATTATTACGATTACCACCTGATTTAGCATTATTAGCATTAGAATGTTTTGATTGTATACTACGATATTGTGGTGATATACCACCAGATCCAGATTTAACAGAAGTTAAATGTGTTTATACAGTTTTAATGGTAAGTAAAAGTTGTTACTGTAGTTACTAGTTCAAAAAATTAATAAAAATTTCTATAAAATTTCAGCATTGTCATAAATATTTGGCATTACGTGATGAAGTTTATTGTCAATTAATGAAACAAACAACCGCAAATCGTTCACCATGTCCAGATTCATCACAACGTGCATGGCGTTTACTTAGCATATTAGCAGCATATTTTGGTTGTTCTGATGCCCTCCGGCCATATTTGATGGAACATTTAACAACGGCAGCATCAGATCGTCGTAGATCAAGTCATGGTACAGCTGCGGTTTGTTTAACAAATTTACGTAAAACCGCACGTTGTGGTGGCCGTAAAAATGTACCAAGTGTTGAAGAAGTGACAGCTGTTTCAGCTGGTCGATCAGCACGTCGGCAAATTTATCGATTACCTGGTGGTGCTGAACGTGTTGTAAATACAAGATGTTCAACTGTTGTTGCCGATGTAATTGCTGAATTATGTTCATTATTAAGTATTGAATCAGAATCTGAACAACAAGAATTCTCTTTATATTGTATTGTACAAGGTGATGCATTTACAATGCCATTAGCTGCTGATGAATATATATTAGATGTAACAACAGAATTATTAAAATCTGGACAACCATTTTATTTAATATTTTGCCGTTCAGTATGGCATTATCCATTAAAACGTGATCCAGCACCAACACCATTATATATTGAAGTTTTATTTAATCAAGTTGCACCAGATTATTTAGAAGGTTTATTATTAGAATTACCAAATGGTGGTGCACCACCACCAGAATGTGTTCATGATATGGCTAGAATAGCAGCATTATTACATCGGGCAGCTGATTTAAATCATATACCAGCAATGAAAGAAATTAAATTTTTATTACCAAAACCAGCATTAGGTATAAGAGAAATACGACCAGCACAATGGGTTAGTTTAGTACAATCAGCATGGCCAGCTGTAGCTGGTTTAACACCAGGACATGTTAAAGCACAATTTTTAGGTGTATTATCAGCATGGCCATTATTTGGTAGTAGTTTCTTTGCTGTTAAACGTATATGGGCTGAAGATGGTCCACATGTTGAAGATAGTAGTCCAATGTGGAAAGATTTAATATTAGCATTAAATCGAAGAGGTATATTATTTTTAGATCCAAATAGTCATGAAACATTACAACATTGGCCATTTATGGAAGTAATATCAACGAGAAAGGTAATTATATACACAAAAACAAATTCTTACCAAAATCTAAAAAAAGATCTTCCATAATTTTCATTAAAATTAATTTATTGTCGTTTATTTATTTAGGTTCGTTCTGAGGATGGTGCATTATTTTTAGATATGAAAGTTGGTAATTTAATGCAACAACGAGTCATACGAGTACAAACTGAACAGGCACATGAAATTTCTCGTTTGGTTAGACAGTATATTACAATGGCACAAGTAACAATGCGTGAAAGACGTGAACGAGATTAGACATTTTTTATATATATTATATTTGTATTTAATTAATTTTTTTTTATTTAGTAGTAAATATATAAATATTATATTTTAGTTTCATTTTTTTTATAAAGAAAAAGTACGTAAATGTTTTATCGAAAAAAGATTATAATTATTTTTCAAAAATGACAAATTTTCTTATATACTCGAATCAATTTTATTTTGTTTAATTAAATATAGAACTAAATTTTGTTTCTGTACAAAAAAAAAATTATATAATTAAATTTTATCTGTGCGTTTTTTTAATATATTTTCCTTTAAAATTTTCATTTTTTTTATGTGTATAAGAAAAATTACAAAATAATTTTATATAAAAAAATCAAAATTAGTTTTTTTTTTATAAATTCGTTATTTTTGTTTAATAAAAAAAATCACTTGTTTTTTCGGCTCAATTGTAAATCCAGCAAAAAAATAAATAAATAGAAATTTTATAAATTATTAATTATTATTATTATATATTATTTTTATTATTAAATAAATATTATGTTAATTATATAAGCATGTTAAATTTTATTATGAAATATATGAGAAGATAATTTTTTTTTTTTTGAAAAGAACAAAAAATTATTATAATATGGAAAAGAAAAATGATTTTAAAAATATTAATAAAATATAAAATGTATCTTTTTTTAAAAAAAAAATTATAATAAGAAATCTTAATTATATTTTAATTGATATTGGTGTTTTTTATTTAATAAGATTATTTTTTATAATGGTATATAATTTCAATCGATTAATTCAATTCATATGTGGGAGGAAGCGAATTCTACGGCTAGAGTTATGTTTTTGCCTAATTGTAAATATTAATACCTTATCAGAGATTTGATTTGGTTGTGATTGGAACTGTAACACTAAACACTAACAACTAATTGGTTTTATAGTCAATATTGTGAAGGAAAAGGAAGGGGAATTGAAAATTCAATAATATAAAGAGAATTTTTAAATTTCAATAAAAATAATGATAGTAAAAGGTAAAATTGATAATGTTGATAAATAAGCTAAATTATGTTAATAAAAATTAAAGAAAATTTTCACTGACCTATGACATTTTGTGAGTTGTAAATTGCATGGGTCCATTATTAATTATTTGCTTTTCTGAGCTTGAACAATCAACACACCCAAACACAATTACATATAAGAAATATTTATTTCCACATTTAAATAAAAATTACAATTAATTTAATTGGTAAATTATTTCTATAACACAAAACTATCTAATAACTTTCAATCTCAATTAACTTTATCTCAAATTGTCATTGCATTGAAAACTTTCGCGCCAAAAATAAAAAAAAAAATAGTAAAATAATAACGATTTGACAATTCGTTAGAAAAAATTGGTAAAAATTTGATGTGTCCTTTTTAAACTGATGGATTTAGGTTTATGTTTAGGGAAATGTTCCAATTCCAATTTCTAATTACCCGAAAACTCATCACACAACAAATATCACAACCACTATAATGTGTCTCAACTAAGTCTCCGTATCGCTAATTACAATTTGAAATTGAAAGCATTATTATATTTCTGACAATTTGAAAGTATCATTCTTTTTATACATCAAACAGCTGTTATTTTTTTGTTGTACTGTGCAAAAAGTCAAAAATAAATTGTCTTGTCAGTCAAAAAGTTTTCTTTATTGAGTTTGGTTGATATTTTTCTTCTGTTTTTCTAAATATAACGAAAAGGAGGAAAAAAAAACCATTTGTTAATTGAATTTTCCAAAGTGTACATGTAATTTTTTTCCCGGTTAAATAAAAATTATTAATTTTATATTAGAAAAAATCACATAAATTTATCAACAAATTAAGTATGAATTAACCTTGACATTTAATGATTTATTAAAGTGCGACGAATATAAAACTTTGTTAATTTACTGAGTCATAAACTGATTTTTTTTTTGCTCTAACTGCTAACTATTTTAATAATCAAAGTGTAAAGTTTTTCTACATATATAAATAGGATAATTTATTTCCCCATATTAAAATATACATAAAAACAAGAAGGATAATTTACAATCGCATATGCCAGGTTTTCATATAAATGAAATGGGTGAAATTGTATTGGATGCTATCGAAGACATCGGTGTTGTTGATGTTTACGATTTAGCATCACAAATTGGCAAAGAATGTGAAAAAATTATTGATCATTATGGTCCAGATTCTGTAACAGGATTAATGCCAAGAGTTATTAATTCATTAGAATTATTAGAGGCGTTGGCAACTAAAAATGAAAATGGTAATACAACAATACAAGAATTAAATGATCGAATATCACAATTGGAAAGTGAAAAATTGGAAAAAGCTGAATTTCGAAAACGTTTTGAAAAGGTAAGTTAAATAAAAAATATTATATATATATAAATTATTATCCCATATAAAATTATTTGTTACAATTTCCTTTTCTTATTTATAATATAAAATATTAAATTCAATATTTTTATTGTCACGTTCCATAAAAAAAGAAACACAGAAATTTGTTTACATTAAGGTAAAAATGGTTAAAATAATTCAAAGAAAATGTATTCATATTTTATTTTAAATGAATTTTAACACCTGAAAAACTGGGTGTTTTTGTGGTTTATATATATATTATACATATAAGTATTTCTTAAGAATATGAAAATGTTGTATATTTACTTAAAGTCTTAAAGTATATATATAAAAAACACCACAGACAACAAGACCACAATCAATTTCATCTTCCAATTTAAATATATATTTGCTATTTTAATAGAGCAACATTTTCTATTTATATATAAATGCTAAATATATTTATTTTTCTGACGAATTTGATAATAAAAGTGATTTTCTATTCTAAGGAAATTATTTTTTTATGTACTTCTAAATGGAAGTAAAGTTTTTATATAAAATTGGTAAGTAATGTAATTCAAATTTTAAGAATATATATTTTAATATACGAAAAGGAAATGTGAAGCACAACAAATGCAATTACATATTTAAAATTTTCCACTAAATTTTGTTATTTTGTCAGACTCTCTACTAAAACATTGATAATGTATTCTTAAAATGATAAAAGTATTTATTGAAAAATATTTATTATATATTATATTTATACAGTCTACTTCTACTGGCTGTTTATAGATAAACTTATGATTTTAGCAAATCCATAAAAACAATACTAAAGTAATAAAAATTCTATTTATATAATAAAAAACATAAGTTGTATGGCCGGTATATCTATGAATTCTAAAATTGTTGCCAAAATAATAATAAATATAAAAAAATGATTTTTAAATAATTTTAGAAAGTAAATTCATCAATCATTTTCTTTTGAGTTCAACGTTTTTTTTAAAGAAGTTTTTAATTAATCGCTGTCGCAGGAATTAATTTAAAATGGTTAATAATTAATATAAATTTGTACTTAACATAAAATGTCTCTTAAATATTGAGAACAAATTATCAACCAATTAAACTGAGTAATGGCAAAATAATCTGTAAGCTTCTGCATTGTAAAACTTTCAAAAATATGCAGCTATAAAAAAGGAATGATATAATAATAATATATATTATTTGGTTGAGAATTTACTCTAGATTACGTGATTCATATAATTGGAATTTCTAATTAAATTGTTGGACTTTAATATAATATTTTTTAATTTGCTAATTGAATTCTCCAATTTGCATATTTATAGGAGCTTAAATATTGTAGAATATTGTAGAAATTATTATAATTTTTGTTTGGCTTTACATATCTGCCATGTTGAATGGATATTTTATAATTTAAATTATCAATTCTATTGTTAACCAGAAGAAAATATTTATAATTCTGGGAATTGTAATCAAATTTGTATATCAATTTGATTTCTATGATTTTATATTATGATTATAAATCAAACAAAAAGTATTTATGTATATTATATTCAAATTTAGTTAAATATAATTGTGTATGTTATATTTTATTTCCAATTAATCAATTTTATACAAACTAATTAATCTTTCTATGCAAAACCAGTAAGTATAAGTATATTTATCTATTTTACCTATATACAAATATAATTCGTTAATTTGGTTTTCTAAATCATTATTATAATGAAATTAACCTTAAATTGAAATTATAATAACTAAAATATATAACAAACAAAGTTTACCTTTCATATCATTTTTATAAATAATTGAGACACCATAAATTTTAACTATAATTTAAAACTTTAAATATATTTCGAATTTATTTTATTATGTACTACAATTTATATAAAATCTAGTGTGAAAAATATTTCAACTATATATATAAGTATATTATACAAATAACACAATATTTATATCCCTAGCTGGATTAATGTCATATAAATTTTAATTACTTTTTAGTCTCTAACTATATAAAACAGTTAAAATTACACAATATTTATATAATTTTGTAGGCGTTTAAGTAATCTATATATTAAAGTTTGGGGTTTTGTAAAATGAAAATTTAATGAATTTAATATTATTAAAAAGTGATTTTCTTTTTTGTTCATCCAACAGCAAAAAAGCTACATCAGCAAAAAAAATTTTATCATATAGAAAGCAGCAAGGATAAACATTTTTTTGTTTGCCATTTTAATTTTATTTTATTAAAGTCAATGTACGATAAAAATGATTATATAAGTAATATAATTAATATAAAATATATACATTTTTGTGGTGATAATGACCGTTTAATTACCAATTAAGCATATATTTTTCTTGGTTGGGAAAAGTTGATTAAAAATTTGTTTTTAATCATATTTTATAATCAAATAAAAATTAATCAAATTTTGAATAAATATTTTTCTGTATAATGTAAAATTTATCAGTATGTCATAGCTAGTCAATAAACTGTTAAGAGACT
Source organism: Empis stercorea (assembly GCA_949752835.1). Classification (NCBI taxonomy): domain Eukaryota; kingdom Metazoa; phylum Arthropoda; class Insecta; order Diptera; family Empididae; genus Empis; species Empis stercorea. The sequence goes on from OX457087.1 coordinate 11,601,339, forward strand.
GTTAGCTCAACTGATCCATTTGGGATCCATATGAGTTTTTAAGTTAAATTTAAAAAATAATATTGTGAAAAATTAGAGTTATTCTTTCTTTTATTCAAACTTGTATACTAAATAACTTATTCAATTTATATACGGATGGCTTTTCTTTTTAGATTATTATGTAAAGACATAACATTTAATGACACTATCAAAAATGCTTGAAGCAATATAAATCAACAAAAAAAACGATATCATCTGTCTCTGATATCAGTAAATTAAACTCATTATACGATAAATTAATTATAGTACACATTTTTTTAATATTAGTTTTAAATAATTATTGCTTGCCATAATTTAATTTTGAAGTGATGTCTTCTATCAAAAATAAATTTATAAAAATAAAAATTTTAAATGATTTTATTTAAGGATAAAGTTACAACCGTAAAATATTCATAATATTAAAAGTATATATGTACTTAACTTACTTAAATTAGATTTTCTTATACCTAATTGTTTAACTAGAAAAACCAATTAACCTAACCATGATACTAAATAAAGTAATTATAGCAACAATGTAGCTATGCTTTTATTACATTTTAAATTTATTTTTAAAAAATTATGAATTCGAAAAATGTCCTTTTTTAACAAAATTTTCAATATGGATTTACAATAATGTAGGAAGTTTATAAATTAAATTTATTAAATAAAGGACTTTAAATTTATTTAAAAAGGATATTTTATATTTTTATATTTTAATTTATTTTTGAATATACATGTACATTAATTGAGTCTAGACAAAACTGTGCTATTTTGGAAAATGTTTAAAACAAAACTTTTAATTAAGATAAATTGTCTTCGTGTTTCGCGGAAATTTATTTTAAATAATTAATTATTATATTTTAAATATATATATATATATATAAGTACATATTTTCTCTGAATTATTTTCCGCAAAATACTCTTATTGTGTAATTTGAAATTATTTATTTATTTTAATTACTTAATTAATTATACTACATTATACAAAATTATGTTAATTATATTTAAGAATTGAAATATAAATTATTTTTTTTATGGGTTAAAAGTTTTTTTTTTTTTTTGGAAAAAAATTTTGCTGTGGGAAAAACTATTAAAAAGTTCCAATTACTTAAAAGCATATTCATGTTATTTAATTATTGGAATTTGAAAAATTAAAATATTATTTCTGATGACTTTTTACACTTATATAATTTTTTCAAACTTTCGTAATTTTTAAATTTATAAGAGTAAAAGTTAAATATTGGAAAAAAAAAATAATTGAAAGGGGGAAATAAATCGATAGCAAAAGTTTGAACAGGTAAATTAATATTTTTTTTCAAATACCTTCATTGGGGTTCCCTTTAAAATGAAATTACTTCTTCACATTAGTTGAACAACATCCTCCTCTAAACTGTCGGAATATTCGAATTATGTTCTAATATTCGAAATTTCGGCGAATATTAAAAACTCTTAATGAATTTAGGTAACTCTTAATCTTAAGGTTGTCTAACTCGATATAATATTGTTGACGTAATCGAAGAATTAGAATCAGCTATAAATCTGTATTAAATTTCTTTCTTAACCCTTTGGCCTCACATTTATTTGAATTTTTTTTTGCATTTAGAACACATTTAATTATTTAGAACCTCATATACGAAAACTATATATTCTCGTATTCAAATGCGAAACTCATTCATAATACGAAAATTTTTTAGAGAATAGAGTAATTTGTAAGAGCAGTAGATTTATGCAAGAATTCATTTATTTCATGAATATATATATGATATTGGGATAACTTTATTTAAATATTGTCTCAGTTTCAATGACGTACCAGAACGTCATAATCGATTTTGCCCAAAATAATGCATGACGTTCTGATACGTCAAATGAGGCCAAAGGGTTAAACAAAAAATAAAATTTAAGTTTTAGTGGATTTTTACACATACAACATATCTGTACAACATTTTTTTCCATCCATTTTTATCTCAAAAGTAAGATTGAAATGAAAACAATTAACAAAATTTGTTTGCCTGCCTTTCACTTGAGTTATAGAAAATGAAAATGATGAAAAATATTGAGAGAAAAATATTCTGAACGAAAATGTTGAACATGTAAAATTCCACTTATCATCTTATTTATTTATAAATAAATTTCAACAATTTTGTAATCTTTGACAAGTGCGGAATATTTTTTTTTATTTAACTTTCATTTAAATTTCTGTGTAAAACATATAAATATGATTGATATGATAACTAAGTATGTATTATATAAATATTAAATGACTCATACAATTTTACCAATTTCATTTATCTATTTTTTCTTAGAAAATATTTTCTATTATACAAATATACAAATTTCTTTTATTATAATGTAAAAATGATCATTCTCACTTATAAATTAAATAAGAAATTCCATCCTTTCACATTCGACAAGAACCTTTAACCTTTTTTCAATTTACATTATAATAATTGAAAATAAAAATTTCTTCTTTGTTGGACAAATAAAATTTACATAAGATAAGAGTTAAGAGATACAAAAAAAAAAACCAATTTCTAATTTTATAAAATTAAAATTTTCACTTTTATTTTGTGTCATTAAATTTTAGTTTTTACAATTTCATTTATTTATTTTCATTTTAATAGATTTTAGTAAATCAATATTTTTGTTTGTTCGCAAGTTCAAGGCATTTTCAATCATTTGTTTTTCTGTATTAAAGAAAATATTGATTTTCGCTGGAAAATACTTAATATTCAATTTTTATAAGTACTATTAAAGTAATTTAGTTTTGTCATTCATTCCTTTTCTAATTCTATTAATAAAAATTTCAATTTTAAAAGACAGTTTGTTAAGTGGATTCAAAAAAATTAGTTAAATAACTTTCAATTTCCATAAATTTTCATTTAATATTCTAATGCACAACACTCAATATTGTCTATATATTTGCATAGCTAATATAATAATAATAAACTTTTTTCAATATTGTGTGCCTTGTCTTCCATCAGAATTAAAATCTGTAATTTTATTCGCACAGTTAAATAAAATGAAATAAAACTTTTATAAATACAATATTATTTTATAATTCTTTAGTTTTTCTATTTGATTATTCTTCCTCTGTAAAATTTTCAGTTAAATTTTCTGTGACATTTTTGCACTATTTAATTGTCGAATGTCTTTAACTCTATGACATTTTTTTTTTTTTTTTAGAAAAATAAAATAAAGCAGAAAAATTATATTCTCTCTCCATGATATATTATATATTTCTTTATATCACATACAGAGTGACTTAAAAGAAATAATTTGTTTTTGAACAATTAAGAAGTAATGAATTTAATTCATAAACGCCTTAAAATATGCAATTTGATTAATTTAAAATAAATTTGTATTAATTTTGCAAGACTAAAATCAATTTATCATTATATCAAATTTATGTAAAAATACATTTTTCAATTAATTATTTAAATAAATTATATTTTTTGACAATTTTAATTACATATCACAATCAGATACTATAATTTAAAAGGTCTCGGTATTAAAATCGGTTTAATAAAATTCAACATAAAATACTCAATGGATATAATAGTATAAATTTCCTATTTTATGTAGAAAATTTATATAAAATATATATTTTTTGCTTTTCATTAAAAATTTAAGAGGATTAAAATATTTGTCAACCTTTTTTCATCATTCACATTATTATACATTAACAATTTGGACGACAGTATCAATCAATAAGAGTATAAATGTACTTTACAAATCAATTAGTTGTTGACATTATTATTTTGTATTATCCTTTTTAAGTAGATTTTTTTATTCTACCTATTAGTTTTTAATTTTTCCTATTTTTTATGTATACTTAAGTAAGTACTTATAAATATGCTTTATGGTTCAGTAATGATATATTTTTTTTAATTAAAACCCACATTCGAAATGTACTTAGTTAATCAACAGAACAGCTAGAATCTCTTTTTGCTGTAAATCATTTCAAATTTTGTTTCATTTCAAAATTTATCGGGTGGAACATTTTTCGTGTTATACTATGCGTCACTTAATTTGAATAATTAAATAATTTAAGAACACCTTGTACTTATTTTTTCCATTTCAAACCTACACAAATAATCAACAAAATAATATAACTTATAAATGAGAAATTTCTTAACAACCAACAAAAAATGCATTTCTCTGTACAACATAAAATATTTAATAAGATTTTTATTGTTTCTATAATTTTTATATAGTATTATTGTATATACCAGAACTTTTTTCGACAGTTTTCGACAATCAAACTTTTTGAAAAAAAATATAATTTTGAAATTATATTTTCATAAAAAAACACAATTATTATGTTGTATATCTTTGTACATTGTCTGATGCCCTCAACATAAAATTTCGAAAGTGTTGTTCATTTTTTTATTTTTGGTAAAAAACTAATAATACAAAAAGCTTAAATTCGTTTTTTTAAATTTATAAACCAGTATGGTAATTTCTACAGAAAAAGATTTATCTGTCTAAAAATACATTTGGTTTATGTAAATAAGTTATATTTAAAGTATTTTAATGTGTACAAACTACAAAATATGTAAAAACCCTCCAAAAAAAAAAGGATAAACTTAATTTTTTATATCAAAATAAATAATGACTTTATTCCGCCTACACTTGAACGTTTATAATATATAAATATAAGAAGCCTGGAAGGTCTAAAAAAGCTAATCAAAAATTCAATTTTAAATATATACCAAAAATAATATACCGTATAAAATAAAATCATTATTGCATATTAATTCCATCTATCAAAATTAATCCTACTTTTGTTTATATAAATGACACAGTATTTTTTTTTTTAAATCCTTTTCAATTATATATAATTAATTTTTCCTCTTTACTTTTTTATGATTATATTTACTTAAATTTATTATTATATAATAATTTTATTTGTAATTTTGTAATTTAAAATTTAAGCCGTTTCAAAGAAGAAATGAAAATTATTGTATCTAAAAGCAAATAAGAAAATTTAATTTTTTTCCACATAATTTTTTAAATATACAAAAACAAATTAGTCACACATTTAAGGATACACAAGTATATATACCAGGAAAAAATATTTTCCCATCATTTTTCTTTATGGTATATAAAAAATAAATACATATAAATATAAAAAGTAATTTTGTCCTTAGGAAATGATTCATTCAAAAAAAAAAATAAAGTTAAAAAGGATTCATATAAAATTTTCTTTATTGTACATCGTATATTTATGGTAAAGAAAAATATTGCATATATATAGGCGAAAGTGTTCTATTCTATATAAAGTAATATTTAATGTGGGTTAATTATTGTCAAGGCTCTTTTGATACATTATCAAATATAAAAATAAATGAACCTATGAAAGAAAATAGACTGTTTGGTATATATATGAAGAAATCATATACTTCTTGATTTTTTGTCTATTATCGTAAATTTTATTTATTTCTCTGTAAAGAAAAATATATTAACTACTTATAAGCAGTGCTGTGAAACCGAACCGGAACCGGGAACGAGAACCGCGGAACCCACTGTTTTTTTAAAAACCGAACCGGTACCGGAACCAGGATCAAAATTTTTTCGGTTCTAGGTTCTTTATACAGAAAAAACTCCAATTTGCTACAATTTCGATAAATAATAAAAATATTACTCCAAATACAAAATTTTATTGAATAACTTCAAGGTGTTCGTAAAATTTTCGTTTCTGTTACGCATCGCCTGCAGGGTGCTTTTATATAACTTTTCTGCTGAATAGCTTTGAAATTCAAAATAATTTAAATTTATCACCTGCTAATGAAATAATATTATCTGATCCATATAGTGAAAATGAACTTGAGATAATGTTGGCCCGAAAGGAAAAGGAACAGTCTAATAATCGAAATCTGGTAAACGACAAAGAAACTTTAACTACAGAACACGATATTAAAATTATCGTAGATTCTTTTAACAATACTAATCGAGTACCAGTAAACACAAATATTTTAGAGTATTGGTCAAAACAAAAGAATGTGCTACCATCTCATTTATATGAACTATCCCAAATTGTGTTTGCAGTACCAGGAACTCAAGTTTCGGTTGAAAGAGCCTTTTCGTCCTTTAAATTATATATTTTCTGATAAAAGAAATTCGATTTGCGATAAGCTATTGGAAGACATTTTATTAATAAAATTCAATAAATTTTAAATTTGACATATAATTTATTTAGTTTTATAAATTAAAGATATATAACTCTAATTAACTTTAATTTTATAATATAAAATGAATTTTGTTAATTACTTTATTTTTGTTCCTGCAAATGAATTGCCTTATTTTTGTTACTTATTTTTTTAACTTTTTTGTGTTATTAGAATTTAGAATTAGAATATATTTTATTAATTTAACTTTAATATAATAAAAAAATATATTAATGATAATGAATTTGGTTTCTATTTGTGTTCCTTATTTTTGATTTTGTTTTGTTTAATAACAAGTTTGCTTGCTTTCATATTTAATTTTTTTTTTTAAAACAGAGCTAGATATATAAAAAATATGGTGGAACCGAACCGGAACCGAACCCTTAAAAAAACCGAGGGGTTTCACAGCACTGCTTATAAGTATATATGTAGTTTATTTTTTTTGTGGTGGTAAATAACGAGATAAAAATTGTAGTTAAGTATTATTTATAATACGTTTAAAAGGATAGTTCAACATTATATTTATTTATTACACATTAAGTAACAATGATTTTTTCTTGTAAATGTAATAATATAAATTCGAATGGATATTTAATAGATTTTTTATAGGATAAATAATACTGAAATGATTAGGTATATAAATTAAGTACATATTATATGAAATTTTTGAAATAAGTATGTAATACAGATTGGATGCAGGATTTCCTAAAAGGTGAATTATAATATACTGTTAAATGATAAAATTAGTTTTTTATGTATAAATATTAGTTTAAATTTTAGAATTATAATATACAATTAAATGATAAAATTAGTTTTTTATGTATAAATATTAGTTTAAACTACAAAATTGACAATGGTACATTTATGTATAATTTGATTCAAACGAAGAATTACAAAATTTATCAAAATCTTTACTTATTTTTCATTTCATTTAACCTTATTTACATTTTTTTTTTTCAAATTCTAAATATAGTTGACCAAATATATTTTATTTATTTATAATTTGTAATAAAATTTATTTCAATATTAAATCTATTTTGATTTTGATTTTTTATCAATTTCTGGTATTTAAATGAATTTTCAATATCAACCTTGAATATAGATATATTTTATTTCAGAATTAAATTTTCCATAAAATATATTTCCACATTTAAATTGATTCTTCATCCCCAAGACATATTTTTTTATTTATTTAGAACAAATTTTTAAATAAATAATAAAAAGTTTAGTAATTATATACCATACTTTTATAAGTATCTAATTTTATTTGTCCTTTTAAACTAAACTTTATTAAACTTTTTCACTTTTTATATGTAATTTTTATGTAAAAATAACATAATTTTCCAATATAATGTAAAATTACTACTAAATGAAAAACTTAATTTACATGATTTATTCCAATTTTATAATAATTGTATAATTTTTTACCATCATTGAATATAAAATTTGAATATTTTCTGCTCCAGAAAAAAATTTTTTAAGCTTCAATAAATAAGAAAATATCCATAAATAAAATTAACAAAATTAATTTTGAAAATGAAGTTACTTATAAGTAAAAAAATCATAAATTTCGAAATGTAAAATTGAAAATATTTAATTAATACAATTACAAAAATTGACAATATCAAATTTAAAATCTTTTTTAAATTCTTTGAAAATCTCCTTGAAATTTTATTTACTTAACATTTATTTGAATATTTTCCTTGTTTTATAATATACAAAATATTTAAATCATTTTGCACAATTTTATAATATACAAAATATTTAAATCATTTTTTCATTAATTTTATTTATATTCAATTGTTAAATATAAAATATAAATTTCCTGTTGAGTTTTTTTTATACATATATAAATAATAATAATACTTAACATAATAATGAAATTTTGTAATTATTTTGAATCATGATTTAATATAAATTTTCATGAAGTGTGAAAAGAATTTCTCATGAAAATTTCAAATTTTCTTCGTACCCATCACACTTGTTTCCTGTTGTGCGTGTATTATACCAAAATCGATATTATAATTGAAAAACGTTCAATTTTTTTTGGACGAGAATAAAAATGAAATTTGAATTTAATTTAAATTTTCATAGTCATTGGAAAACAAGTGTGAACATTATAGGGTAGACTTGGATTTAATGGTAAAAATTGAAAAGAAGTTTTATGACTAGGTGAAGTATAATTCCTCTGACTAAGAAATGTTATACTGTACTATTGGTATACTAATTAGTGCTATATTTAAAATATTGTCGTTATGTAATTCATAAGAATAAAAGTTTCAGTTGATAATTTCAAAGGTCATCGAATTATCTGTCATCTTGGAAAAATAATGTAATATTTCTAGTTTTCAATTCTAAAATGGTTAAATCCTTAATATCACGAAGATATTAGAGTCCACCCTACATGTTGTTCCATATTTTTATAATGTCATTTTATATTATTTATAATTATCGTTGATGGATGATCTTAAATGAAATTGTTACACTTCAAATTTTATTTATGATATTTTCTGAATTTTCTTAATGAAATTTGATTAATTGTTAAATAAATTATAAATTAAAATATAACTTAATTAAAATAAAATTGAATAATTTATTGAAATTTGTAATTTAATTAAAATTTTTGGTTTTCAGTTATAAATTTTCAATATTTATACCAAACCAAATAAATTTCTGCCTGTAGCTCCTTTTTCATATAAAATTTTCTTGACTATATTTTATGGTTTTGAAATTCTTAAACATTTAGCATTAAAAATTATGTAACTTTTTTTTTTTTTTATAAGGAATCCCATTAAAAATTATCCATGTTTTAAAAATAAATTTTAAAGATTTTCTCTCATCATTAAAATACATGGTTTTTAACAAATTTTCGATAATCCTTAAAAACAGGGATGACGAAAAAAACACAAAATACTTTAACCTCAATCACGCAATCATTTAAATTTGTTAAACACACTTTAAACAAAATTGTAGCAAGAATGATCAATTAAGCTTCAATGTTTTTTATTTTGGAGATGATGATATCAAAATATATTGTAAAATTGATCCTGTGGAATTTGGTATACATATATAATCAATAAAGAAAATAAAGGATATATGTATATGACAAAATTCAAATAATCTCCTCTTTCTATGTAAAATATTCTGTTGTAGATGATTAAGCAATAACAGGATTACATGGAATTTCAATAAAGGAGTTTAATATAAGTATTATACAAAGAAGAGAAATATATGATAATTTTGTATAAACTGTCATCAGCAATGAAGTTAACATTAGTACTAGCTCATTTTCTCAGTGTCTGCGAGTAAAAGCAATGCATTTAAATGGAAGGAATCTGGTTGACTTATTTGAAATCTTGTATGGATATATGGATCCTATATTCTCCCAATCATCAGTAAACATCAAATTTTTAGTACACTTACAAGTATTAAAGAACTCAGGAAAATTAGTAACAAAGAAACGATTTTTCTCAAGAAATTCTTAGAACAAACAATAATATACCAACCATTTCCTAAAGGGTAATCATTACCCATAATCATTAACAATTTTTGCTTATCATCACATGACAATAAAACGTCCAAAATGATGATAAAAAAAAACTAAACATATTTTTCTCTTTCAAAAAGAAAACATTAAACCATTTGATTGTGAAAAGGGTTTAATTTTTTATGATAACTTTTTTATGTCAAAAACTGATCTGAAATTGTCGATATCCTTTTTTTTTTGTTATGATAAGTAAATATTTATATTCGATGATTGTCGTCTTATCAATGCTAAAATACACAAATAAATGTTAAAATTGACATTGAGATATATTTTTTATGACAACCGAGAAAATTAAATGCAATAAAATTTTGGCTATTTTGTTAGAAAACTTTTAAAGATTTTAGAAGTTCGGAAAGAAAACTTTTAAAGGAAATAAAATATTTCCATCATGAAAGTTTTTATATATAATAAAACTTTAAAATATAATTTTAGTTTATTGTTTTTATGTTGTGTTCAAGTTTAACAACAACATTTTTTTTAGGGCAATTCTCATAGGCAAACATTAAATAATATACAACAAGAAATTATTAGAAAAGTTTTAAAGATCTTTCTTGAAATTATAAAAATTAAGTAATATACTTTTTTGATTAAATAAATTTTAGAACAATAATTTTTTTTGTAATTAAGATTTTTTAAATTCTTCCAACAAATTCTTATTAAAATTTTCGTAAGTTTGGAGATAAATTCATGTGATTTCTTTTTATTACAGAAAGTTTCATTAATTTGTGACCAAACCAAATTTTTTAGTGATATATTTCGAAAATATTCTGGAAATTAAAAAAAAAATCTTACAAAATTTAGAGTCCTTATTTCCCTATCGTTTCACAGTCCTTACTTTCCCATAAATTTACCGTCCTTATTTGTCTATTGTGAATTTTTTGAGCAATATTATTAAACATATATACATAGTTAAAATTATCTCGTCCGTTATATCGTTCATTGATGGTTTACTGAAAATCATCTTTAATTTGATTAAACTCTAAAAGAATCCTATTACGGTCAAAAAATTAATAGAAAAATTAATAAACTTTTTTTTAACGTCGCACATAAATTAAACCTTCATAAAATGTTTCATAACTTTTATTATTTTCATAATTGTATTTACACAACTGTTGACAAAATTAATAAAACCGCATTTTTACTACGAGTACAGTTCAAAACACAAAATATTAATTACATTTTCTCCTTTTATTTTAATTTTCTTTAATCTTGAATTTAATTTTCTTTGATCTTGAAAATATATTATCTTTTTTATCTTTAATTAGCATTTTCCATCGTCCTGGTTTTCTTACAACATAATTTTTGACAGGAAGAAAATATAAAATATTTAATTAGATTTTTGTTTTTCGGTGTGTTCATAAAATTTTTTTTAGTTGAAGAGTCAAAAATGAAAACTAAAAATTCATAAAAAAAAGTTGTATTTTTTTTACAAATATAAATTAACACGAAAATTAACACGGTAGAGTAGAAACTGTAGAACACGATTCTGAAATTATTTACGAAATCCCGCCAAAATTGGCTGGACAAATTGAGCTTGAAAACCAGTTTGATAGGTTTTTAAAAGTGCTCCGATAAGGATGAAACTGGGGTAACGGGTAGAAGAAATTGTAGAACACAATTCTGAAATTATTTTGGAATTCCCGCTCTTTCTATCCTAATTTTTCAAGAGATTTTTCTGTCAAGTGCGATTATACGCTAACATAAATTTGAAAATTAATTAATTAAAGTTATGTAAACACTTGAAGAGAATATGTAAAAAAGGATATATTTTTTTACCTTAAATATTGATTTTTTATTTAGAAAATATTTTAATTATCCTGCACGGATGAATTTAAATGCTTGTTATTTTTTTTAAATCAATATTTATTTTTTGTTCATAAAAATTCTATTTTTATCAGGAAAATTTCATTTAATTTACATAACTAAAATATTTATGTGTTATGCAATTAATATAATGTATATATATTACAAACATTTGATGTAGATACCTCTACATTTGCCTAGAATCCTTTTTCTTATTATTAGCCAATCCTTTTGGTACTTAATAATCTATAATTAAATTTAATGTAATTAAACACATTTTTGTGTTAAGGTAAATTAATAAGGATATCAGAAACCCACACAGATTATTATATCCTACACAAATAATCTTATAAGTTTAGTTTACCTACCTAAATGAGCTTATTAAAAATTTTATTCTTATACAAAAGTTTTCATACAATTTTTGTTTTTGGTTTGATTTAATTTTTTTACGTAAAATTCCATAATTTTTGAGATTATTTTTGTTAAGTAAAAATATTTTCCTAAGGACGAATATTCAACAAATTTAATATTATAAAAATATTTAGTAAGAAATTATATATGTACTTTTATTGTATAAAAGTTTTATATGTTTAGGTACAAATATTATAAATATAAAATGAAAATTCTTTTGTGAAAAAGGAATTTGCTGTGATTATAAAGAAAATTGAATGTCAAAACAAAAATCCTTATGGGCGTTTGAGATATTTTCTTTTTGAATAAACATAGATTTATGTCGTCTCGGAATTATATACTTACATTGAAAAATTCAATGATAATAATTATAAGTATATAAAAAAAAAGGAAATAATTGAAGAAAGAAAAATTTAATAAGGAAAAAAATTCATATATAAATAAAAGGAATTTATTAAATTAAAATAACATCATAAATAATGAATTAGAACATCGTAAATTTTTAATCTAATTAAGTGTTTACATTATGGTAATTGTGGTGTTCAAAATTGTAATAGTAAATAACCAAAATTAATCAATTTATATTTGAAACTAATGTCTTCTAAATTTTAACACAAAAACTTCCATTAAAATGCATAGGTTATACTTAGGTTACTTACCTTTTTTCCTCCGTAAAAATATTTAGGCTGTAAACAATTTTTCACTTATTAAGATCAACAAAATTATATAACATAATAACGAGCACTTTAAGAAACACAAAATGTAATCGATTAACTGGGGATTCTTCTAGGTCTTACACTCCACTAAGCATCCGTGTAAGACTTAATGGGAATTTCTTTTATACAAAATTATAGATTACTCTACCTACATAATTCGCTTAGATTAAATAATTTTAAAAGTATCAAAAATTTAATAGAATATTATATCGTTAAATTTAAATATCCTGTTTAAGATTTCCTTTTAATGCTGGTATATTGCAAATTTGATGAAATTTTTATGTTATATAAAAAATTTTCAAAACAAAAATTAATCATAAAGATAAATTGCTTTTTGTTTTATCTAATTAAGTAGTCAAAAAAAATTTATACTTATATACGCAAAATAATAATTTAAAATTTTAATATTTTATACAAAGTACTTATTATTTTTACCAAGAACCCATGTTAATATTCTCTGATGATGATTAATTATATTATATAAAAAAAACAAAGCTAATTTATTTTAATTTATTTCCATATTTTGTTTTATCTTTTTAAAATGGAGAAATTTACATTGTATAAACAAATATTGAATCAATTAATTCTCATTAAACAAATTTTATAAATTTATTAAAATATTACAACGAAATAACAATAATTTTTAATCGTAAACAATTTTTTTTCTGTTTTTATCTCAAAAAACAATGCAAATTATTTAATTTTCCTAATTTTTTGATATTTACGAATATTATAGACAACCTACTGAAAGTTTTCTATAAGACAAATTAAAATAAAAGCATAACATATAAGTAAATTCACACACGAATAATGAAAGTAGCAAAAATCATTAATGGCAAACATTTTCTTTGTAATTTATCATAAATTCATAACTTTTTTTGGAAAAATTATCATAAAAATATAAAAAATAAGCAAAGGAAATTTTCTTTATTTGCGTCATGAATCCTTGTCAAAAAAAAATTTATCTTAAGAGCAAAAAATGAATTCACCTTTCTGATGGTTTCAATTTTCTTGTGTTCTTCTAATATTTAAGTACGTAAATGTGACAAGGAAATTATAAAATAAAATAAAAATGGAAGGTACAAATCTTCATTTTAAATATTTCTAGAAAAATATATTAGAATTTTTGTTATTTTGGCAGGATAATTGGGAAAAATACGAAATGCATATAGAAGTATAATTTTCTTTGTGGTAAATTTTGTTAAAGATAATATAGAAATATTTTATAAATTCCATTTTATGGTTTTCAAAATTAGGAAATTGTCATAAATATTATGTTAATATATTGATATATATTCAAAATTGTCATAAATATTATGTTAATATATTGATATTGACAGTTGGTCTGTCTATAGATCAAATGTGTCGATAAAAATCAAAGTGCGATATATCCACTTTTCACGTTTTTTGAGTGTGATATGTCAAAGTTTTGTGCTTTCCAAGGGCTATTACCGTTATAAACAGTAAGCCTAAAAATGGGCATTTTCCATTCATTTCCGACCTACAAACTACAATTTTTTTTCAAAACCTATCATATCCGAAAAAAGTTGGGCACAAAATGCGTTAAAAGCATTTTTGCAGAGTGTTTCAAACAAAAGTCATTATATTCAAAGTATTTTAACTTAATTTAAAATGAGTTTTGATTTTTCATTTTCAAAACTCGCTATTTCTTCTGGATAACATGAGTTTTGCATACTGTTTTGCAAAAGTCGCTATTTCCAAACTTAAACAGGATCTGCACACTGCAAAAGTGCACTCTTGTTTAATTTGAATTAGGATATCATTTTAAATACCTCTCACATAATAAATAAGAAAAGATCCAATTACTTATCTCCGCTCATTTAGATTAGGGAAGTATTTGCTATTTTCTGCAAAATGACTTAGAGTGGATATATCGCACTTTGATTTTTATCGACACAAATATCTTTCTAAAATTTATAAATCATTTAATTTTGTATGTTTGGTATATAGTCAGAAGAAAAATATTGGTACAGACATTTGATTTTAAGAAAATTTTCATCTAAATTGGGAAGATCATTGCTTTTACGAAATTTGCATAAATTCATTTATGTAAATATGTGAAAATGACATGAATAAACAACCAAATGATTTCTTTATTAATTTACAAATATTATTTTATGTAAATGTCCTTTCAACAATTCCATTGATATCCTGAATTTTAATATAATTTCTCCCCATATCAAACATTAAAAATTTGTATATATATTATATGAAAAACTTAAGCACATCCTTTTTTGTTTTTATATTTGCCATATGTCTGGTGCATACATTTTATTCCTTTCTACATTTTTTTCTTCATTTAGTTTTAGATTATGTGAAAAAAAATGTAGGAAAAAAATTCAAGTTTTATTATCGTCGTCGAATGGGGTGAATAATATTTTTATATTTGATTTTCGAAAGGAGCAAGCAGCACAAAAAAAATTTAAAATCATCAAACAAAAAAACGAAAAATTTAATAGAAAAATTCAAATGTGCATTAATAATTTCATAAAATTTTTATGATTTTTTCATTTGTTATTAAAAAATATAAAAAAAAAATTAATGAAAAAATAAATATTTCTTGACACAAGATTGATTTAGTCACAAAACAAAATTGTTTTCTCTGATCAAGTAAAAATCATTTTATATTCTCTTATGGTATTAAATTTTTGAATATTTTCAATTTTAATAAAAATTATTGTCACTGTATTTTTTTATATCCTTTTTAAATGTTCAGGGAATAGAAATAATCTTAGAAATTGTTTATTGACAATGATTATTCTTGATGGTTATATTCAAGATTATAATAAAATTTCTTGTAAAATTTATATGTATATATTTATAGATTTAGGTTTTTGAACTACAAATTGTCCATAAATTTCATTAAATAACTGTCAGTCATTTAATTGTTGCTGAAAGCTTCATCAAATTACTGAACTTTTATATTGAAAAGAATTTCGGAATAAATGTAATCAAACCAAATTCATATTTCTCGAATTACTACTCATTAAATAACTTCTTTTCCAAAACTTTATAGTCATACCAACCCACTCAAATAAAATTCCTCAATCGATTTTCTAAAAAATTGTACATTATTATAAGTATATTTATTTTTGACAAATGATATATCCTTTTTGGTTGTACATAGAAATTTCTTGACTAAGGTTAAATAATCTTATCGGAAATGGTTCACCCAAAAGTTAACCCCAAGAATCCGTATAAAAAAAAGAAATTGTGTACAAAGGTGTATAATTTGATAAAGACACAAAGTATATTAAAGCGTCAGAAGTGAATTAGTAAGTACAGAAAGTCAAATGAAAGAAATGAGGTTATAATTTTATATATATATGATTTTGCATATGTAGATAATATTAACATTAATGTCATTTAAAAGTAAAATTTATTTCCTCATTTTAATTTATTTAATCTATTTTTTTTTCACTGTATTTTTCAGTGAATTTCATCAATTTCATTTTAATATATCTTTATATAAGGGGCTTAGGACTTCGTTTAAGCGGACCAATTTTAATATAATTTATTTAGATATTAAGAAATTTTGGGAAGTGCATATGAAATAACTGGAATAAGAAATATGACTATTGGCGAAAGATTGAATTCAACATTTAGCCTTAACTGCCACAAAATTATTTGCTGTAGCTAAACATATTTCTACCAGCAATTTTATAATGCAAGATTTGAGGGCTGTTCTGTGCCTCACAAAAAGGTCTGTTCTAATCTTTATTTAATTTAGTTTTGCAACATCCATTTTGGGTGGCACATTAACTTTTTTTTAAATTAGTCTTCGATGTCACACAAATTCCATAAACCACTGATATCATAAAATATAATTTAAAATGAAGTAAATTATCGTAAAACTGAGAAAGTGAAAAAGAAAAATTATTAAATTATAAGATGTTAAAAGGTAATAACAGAATTTGCACGTTTAAGGATTTTTTACAATAACCTTTCTGACATTTTCTACAAATATCATAATTTTTCTGTTATATGTATACTTTCCAACATTCCACACTAAAAAAAAATATTTTCGAAATCAATGAAAAAGTTATTATATTTTATAAAAAAAAATTTCTGCTGACTTTAAGTATTTGACTAAATAGTAATACAAATTTCTTCAATTGGAAAAAAGAAAACCTTGAAACAAATTCTTAAACCCTTTCCTTTCTCTTTTTTTGGTTATCCATACTACATAAAGATATAATCAAATTTTCCAATTTTTGGTTCAATATTGCTGGTATTCGGTCAACCATAATTTATTTATCCAATTTTCTCTGTTACACATATTTTTTTATGCTTATACATATACATATATTTTTATTAAATGTGTGTATAAATTAAAGTCAAACCCTTCAATGATGGATATTCGTATACTGTATAAAATAAATAAATATGATTATAATTTATAATAATATTAAAATCGCCAAGAGTAAAAAGGAAATTGAATTTTTCTCTATTTGGAATGATTATTTTTTTTTCGTCGTTTTTTCCTTATCCTGATTTCAAGAAAATCTCATAAAATTCTTTAAGCTTTTTATATAAATTTTCAATATTTTTTTGGCTGTTTTTTTTTTGTTAAGCAACAAATCTTATAGGAAATGCCACAAGGCAAAACAAAAACAGAAGATCCTTAAAAAAAAACCCTTTTTTTGTGTATAAAATCGAAACTATATAAATATATATTTAAAGTGTAGGCATATCCTTTTGAGGATTTCGATAAATTTTTGTTTATGTAGAATATTTTAAAAAAAACCATATTTTTCCTTTTTTTCGGAATTTTTGGATATCAAAAACGTAAAATATTTAAATCGATATAAATGTTGGGTTATCGAAATTTATTTAACTGGGCAAATAATTTACTGTATATGTATACATATAGTAATTCTAATGGGGGAGAATTTTTTGTTTCATTGTATGTAGCTCATATACATTAGTTTCAAAAAAATATCGAATATCCTTAAATTTTTATGCATATATCACTATATATTTGTACTATGATGGTCATAGAATTAGAATTGGAAATATACAATTTAATTTTATTGGAATTTGATATGTAAAGATGTTAAAAGGAAATAAACAATTTTATCCAAATAGCATTTAGATAGTAAATTTAATATTATGGATAAATATTTTCGTTTCTATAGTTAAAACTATGAACTATTTCCAATTACAGAGAAAGAAAAAAATATATATGTAATGCACCTACATATATAGGTCAAAATATCGTAGTATGGTCAGATAACTATGTTTTCTGGGAGTTTTCTGTGATCTCGAAGGACAAAATACAAATATGATAAAAAGGAAATGATAAATAATTATAAGGCAAAAAAAACTATACATTTTAGATTTGCATAGTAAAATAAGTAAAATACTTATTAAGTATATGTACTTGTTAATTTGCAATTCCCATAGTTTTGTGATGGTATAATTTCTCTATAGTGAAATTTTAGGTACAAATTTGCATAGCTTTAGTTATGAAATGTAAAAGAGAATTACAGAGACAAATTTATAAATTAATAAGTGGATTATCAAAGATTACAATTTCACAATTGGATCTTGGTGTAGCATTAATTAAATTCGTATAATTTTGTAAAAGTTCATGATCTCGCAACTATGTTTTAAAAGAAAAAACTACTAATTTTAAGGGAAATTTAAATTTTGTTTTTATATTCACAAAGACTTTTTTTCATGCTGGTTAAAAATATAGAAATCTTTGTGTTATTTTTATGTTTTATATATATGAAATTAAAGATTGAAATCTCTATTTTCACAATCTGTATGTTTTTTTATTGTATTTTTAAAAATTGAGTTGGGATACTCTAAATCTAAATCTAGAAGGTGGCTTCCTATTTGGCGACTTTTTCTCAATTTTTTTTGCAGTAAATTGGGCAAATTAAAAGTTATTTGGAATTGGTTTGGATATTTTTATTATAATTAATATTCCCAGTCCAAAGACATCAAATTCACTATATTGGAGAAAGTCAATGTTTTACGCCAAAAAAATGGCAAAGGATTTTTGTCAGAAAAATATCGAAATTCTTCAATATAGACAAATTTATCGACGCGAAATTTAAATTATAATAAAACTATCCAAACAAAATTGAAAAATCTTTTAATTTGCCCAAGTTTTATAGCAAAACATTTAAAAAATAATAGAAAATAAGTAGGAGCCAAATTAAGGAAGTAACTTTTCCAAAATTTTCTACATACATATAAATATTATTTTTTGGTAAATTTATTCGTTTTTCTCTATATCCTTTATTATTTTTTAATTTTACTTTTTGGTCAAAGGCGGGACCCTCTCTTAATTAAAATCTCATGTTTTTAGACGAAAAAGAAAAAACAGAAATCTTTTCCATAATATTCAAATTTATGTTGAAAAACATGTTCCAAAATTATGTTACAATACCCAAAAAAAACTTAACATTAAAACAAGAGAAGAAGAAAAAAAAAATCTCTTAAAATTTTATGATAATTTTTTTATGGATTTTTACATTTTATTTTTAGGATTTTTAACAATATAATTTTTTCTGTTCTCTTCTGTTTTGTTGCCCTTTTCCAAAACTTTTGACAAGGAAATCTTGATGTTAATTTAAGAATAAAAAAAAAATGAACTCTAAATAAGCTTTAAATATATTTTTTTTATTTGCTTCACAAAACTTTATTAAAATTTGAGAAAAACGCAATTCAAAAAACAATTTTGTTGTTTTTTTTTAAAAAAGTTTGACAAAAAAGAAACTTTTTGTAATTTTTTTTTTGGGAAAAACCACAAAAATACTAAATGAGAATTTTCTAAAAATATCTACAATTAATCTTATAAGCATTTTTTTTTTTCAAATTGTTTGAGGTTTTTTATGTGGAAATGTTCTTTATTTAGTAACAAAATAAATGTTTGTAGAGTTTATATCGAAAAGTTTTTTGTGGGATTTGTGAAATTGATTGAGAGCCTGGAGAAAATAATTGAAATATTTGGAATGGGGGATGAACCATTCAAGAACTTGTGTAATCTTTTGAAAATTGAATTGTCCTGCCAGTAAAATAGTTTTCTGAGCTAAAAATCGTTTCTTAGGCCGCTCCCTAAATCAACGCGTATGGCGTACGATTTATGTCCACCCATATATTTTGTAGTACGCACGAGATACGCGACGTACCTCAAATTATATGAGCATGTCACGTTGATTTCGGGTAGTCGGTTAGTTTAAGCTTAAATTTTGAGGTTCCATTGTCAGTTATTGTTGCACAGTTCTTCTCAAGCATTTTTCCAACCATCAAATCATTCTCACAAGTATTTCCTTCAGAATATCAATGTAACATTCCATGAAGGTTAATAAACACACTACTTTGTCTGTCATTCATTTTTATTATGATCCATGTAAACAATTTATTTTTCCATTTAATTAGAATACTTAATTAATGTTTCATTTATTGATTTTCCCTCCAATTAACATTTAAACATTAAAATTAATAACACTACAGGAAAATAGGAAAATTATTTATATCACCTTATAAATAATAATAATAATAATAATAATAAGGAAAATAGCTCTAATAATTTTTAATTGGTTTTTTTGTTACCTGTCGATATTAGATTTCTTATCTAATTAATTTCTGATCAATTAACTGATTATATTATTATATTAATTAGGTATTGGTGTACTTTACATATAAACATCATAGAGAGGAGATTAAACTATAAAAAATGAAATTTTATTTAACTATATCTAAGTATATCGATTTTATAATTTTTGTGATAGTTTAACGATTAATAACAAAATAATAATTAAAATTATAGAATTTTTGATATTGAATTTTGCAAAGTAACAAATCGAAATAGGAATATGGAATATTAGATAAGTTCCACTTGACTTCTTCTTGTTATCGCGTAATTGAGCATTTGAATTAGCAAATATTATTATGTCCTCGAATACTACTATCGTAAGTCAAATAGTAATTGCTTTTTACTTACGATAGTAGTTTTCGGGGCCATCGATATTATTGATAATTTTGTGCAAATATTGGAATTTAAAATTTTAAACAAATTTATATACTTCTGAAAATTTTTAATCAAATAACTTATTAATATAAATTTACAATTATGTACTTCATTTTCCACAATTTACATTAATTTTATGAATGACAAAATAAGTTAAAAGTTATTGACAATGGAAATTGTTCACCCTTTAAGAAAAATAAGCGAATTCGCTTTTGGCGAACCGTATACGAACTAGATAAGTAACGCCTTTTTAAAATAAACTTTATAATTTCATAACAAAAATAAACAGGAGTGACGAAGGTTGTGTCTTATAATAGTATTTTGTTAAATATAATAAAATAAATATTAATAAGTAATTTTGTGTTTTATATAATAAATTAAGTAATAAAATTTAAAAAAATTAAATCAGTGGTGAAATAATTATTTATTGTTAAAAATTATATTTTTTATATGAAATAAATGCTAAAAAAATAAAAATATTACTTTTCCGTATTTTTTATATCTAGAAATAAAATCAGTTCGTAAACGGTCCGAATTTGGCGGTTCCAAAACGAATCGCTGCAGCGTTTCGTAAACGGACCGATTTTAGCGAATTCTTGGCGTTACGTTTTTTTTTCTACTGTTCTTATTCTAACATTTACGTTTCCGGTTCGCTTACGAACTGCCAAGGCGGTTCGCAAACGAACTCATATATGAACAAAAGACTTCGCCGGCGGTTCGTTTACGGTTCGCTTTTCTTAAAGGGCACTTTAAAGTACATACATAACATTATCAGTTCTTAAGTATTTAATATATAAGGCGTGAGTCAAAAGTGTTGGCACTATTTTCAATTCTAATCAAAACATTATGTAAAAGAGATATTATGAATTTGTTACTTTACGTTTAACGGTACTTGTAGGTTTATATTGCAAAGAAATTTCTATTATTTTTCCGTTCAAAATGTCTTACAAGTTATATATCCGTAAGTGTGTGTCCAATTTATTTGGAAAAATTACTAATGTAATTTTGAAAACATTTAAAGACAAACCAATAATATCTCGAAGGACAATATATCGTGTATTAAAGGATTGTCGTGATGGAAAAAAACAACAAAATAAGAAAAAAATGTGGCCGGAAAAATTCACTTAATCAAACTCAGACGCAAAAACTACTGTGAAGTGCTAAGGATGACATGGGACAAGCAACAAGACGATTGTCAAGAAAATTTTGTGTTTCTCAATCTATAGTTTGTCGAGTTCTTAACAAAAATAACTTCTTAAAACGAAAACGAAAGAAAACACCAGTGCGAAACAGTTGGAAAAAATACCAAAATGATGCCGTGCACTTCGGCTTAAATATTTTTCAAACAATAAATTTATAATTTTCTTGGATGACGAAAAATATTTCACTTTTGCGAACAATAATTTGAGTGGAAACAATTTTTTTCTTCAGTGCCAACTTTGGTACAACTCCTGAAAATCGTTTAATTTATGATAAAGATTGGGAAGCAAAAACAAAAAACAATTATTTGGAAGAATAAAAGAGAAAATTAAATAAAGTGGATGAATCGATCTTCCAAGATATGATTTCAAATATTATAACTACGTTACGTAAAATCGAAGATAATGGTCCATTAAGTTGATGTCAATATAGTTTACTATTATTTATAAATAAAATCAATTAATTCTATTATTTGTTTTTTTTAATAAAATCTCTGTTGCCTAAATATGGTTCTTGAAAATAGTGCCAAAACTTTTGACTCACGCCTTAGGTATGCTTCGATTCCATACGAAAGTTTAGTCAGTTATTAGAAATACTCATACAGTAATGCAAAATTTTATTGAATCAACAAAATTTTTTTAAAATATTTAGTCAGCAAAATTTAGAAAAATGAAATTTTTAGATTAATTTTTTGTATATTGATTGATGAAATATTTTATACTTATCAAAAATTCATAAAAGTAATTTTACCAAATTGGTTCAGCATATGTTCAAAATAAATGATCAAAAAATAAAATCAATTGATTGCTCAAAATCGATAAATAATTAAAATCATTTTAACAATATTTATTCGTTTTAAAGGTCACAAAAAACGCTTACAAATAAAAACTTTTTAATGATATCATAGATTATCCATCAAATTTTTATGCTGTTGAGAAATTTAAGAAACAGACAAATCATTAAAGAAATTACATCTATTTTTATATCTCTTTTTGGGGATCATTAAAAATCAAATATTAAACTTTGGAAAATATTCAATTCTAACTTATTTGATTTTTTTTATTTGTCAAAACTTTCTCATATAAAATTATTTATTGAATTGAATTTATTTATTTTTTTCATCATTAAATTTTTGTTGGTCTGCCCAGAAGAAGAAGGATGTCATTGAAGGTTCATGATAATCACAAAAAAGACACACACTTTTTTTATATTATTTGTCTATGATTAATGATTTTTTTCTTTAGTTTTATACTTTTAAATTTAGCTTGTTGCTCATCAACACACATACACGAAAGTGCAGAAAAGAAAATTTTCTTTGTAACACCCAGGACGACGACGTAAACTCCCAAAAAAAATAATGATTTTCTTTTCAATTTTTCTACAACTACAGAAGAAAAACCTGAATAAACAAAAAAAATCTCTATAAAAAACTTTTTGTCACAATTTTGTATTATAGTGAGAAATGTCCTTCATTCTCAATTCTATTGTATACATGTGTTATTGTCCTTTTTTTCCTGTTGAATTTGATTAACTATGTTTGAAGAAAATATAAACTACAAAAAAATGAATCAGTATTTTTTTTTTTATTTTTAGTAAATTTTTCGACAATATAAAATCAATAAAATAGGAAAAACGATAAAAAAGGAAAATGTTGAATCGTGCCAGTATAAAAGAAAAATAAGCTTTTCTCTTATTTTGTTGACAATTTTTTCACTATTGTTTATTTTTTGTGTTGTAATTTAATACTGTATTATTATACATAAAAAAAGGAAAAATCATAAGATAGATTTTCGCAACATAAATACATAAAACAAAAATTTTTTTTTTTCATTTTTGAAATGAATGAAATTTAATTAAAAAGAAAATGTGTTAGAGAAGAGAAGAAAAGAAAATAAAATAATTTATTTTTTATTTTCTTTAAAAAGGAAAATTCTATACTATGACGACTAAGGAAACTTTTTTGAAATTGGATTGAGAATTATGTCATCCGAAAAAGGGTTATTTGTATTTTTGGATTAATTTGTAGCCTTGTATAACTTAAAATTTCTTATTTAAACTGTGGTGTAAAATATTATCAAATTTTTCCAACAACCAAAAAAAAACATAAATTTATGAAAATCTTTTGACCAGAAAAATCTTAAAAATTCTTTTTTGAAATATTATGCAAAGAAATTATTTAATTGATATTTTTGTGAAAGTTAAGTATAATTTTTGCATTTTTGTGTGGTTGTCTAATTTGTCTGGTAATATTTGGAAAATTAATATTATACATTTTTGATCACCGGATCAACACAGCAGTGATAAATGTTCAAATATTACAAAAAAAAAAACAAATGATTTTTCCATGTTTATGGGAAGATAAAAAGGATATACCATAATTAGGTCATTAAAATATTTCGAATTTCTTCATTTATAACAACAAATTACTTCGAAATATTTAATTAGCCAGATACTGTAATCACTCAAAAATAAGAAAATGAAAAGGAAAAACACTTCAAATATTTTTATATTATTTAATTACACCTGATAAAAAAAGAACACCAAAACAAAAAGGATAAGAACTGATAAATTTATTTTTCCTATTTTCGTAATTAAAATACTAAATGGAAATATTAATTATTTATTAATTAATCTCATAATATTAATTAGTTTTTCATGGGTTTTGAACCACATTTTTTTTTTGTGTGGTGCTATTTTAGTCACTATAATATACCTAATTTTATATCATATGTTTTTCTCCACCCCAAGAGATTTTAGGACACCGAAAAAGAAGAAAAGGAAAAAATAAATTGTATTATTTTTTATACCAAAAAAAAAGAAAAATGTTTGTACAAAATTAAATTTTTATATTTGTTGTAAATTAACCAACAGAGAATATATGAAACTAAATTTAAATAAAATTTTATATGTAACAATTTGGCACGTATAAATCATAAAAACGTAGTGAAATTCATGAAGAATAACAAAATATTTTCGGTATAATCTTATACGTAATATGTGTGTAGGTGTTTAATCTACTATAATAATATCCTAAAATATCAAAATATATTTTAATGATTGGTTAGATAATATTTCTAATCATTAAGGACAGGTTGTTCTATGTTTTGGTAAAGTGTCTGGCAAAATTTAACCTTATAATAGAGGTAACCAAAAATTGTTCATCTTTCAATTAAATTTTATCCTGTTTGTAAATATTATCTTACAGGAGAAAAATAACTGATTTTAGTAGCATTTAAATGTTATCTAAACTCTAAACAATAAATATAGATAGTATAGATATTTGGTACAAGTTGTGTTTATCCTTGTCATCAAATTTAAAATAGCATAAATAAATTATTTAAATATTTTCCATTTAAATTTTAAAATCAATAAAATATTGCTCCTATATATTTATTATATACATAATATATTTTTTGTGTAGGAAATTGAATTAATTGAAGACCAATGGCGAACTGAAACACGTGAACTAGTTGATCTAGTTAGTAGTTTACAAGATGAAAATAAACGTATAATTAAACAACAACAAGATTTACAATCATCATCAGCACATTCATCTGGTTTGGGTAATAGTTTAACGGACAGTATTATTAATTATGATTTATCAAATGCATTATCTGATACACAAGTATTACAACGACTTAAAGAACAAATACATAAACAACGAGATCAATTAAAAATTAAAGATAATGAATTACAAGAAAAATTGGTGGATATTGAAAATGTAAATTATAAAAAAAAAATGTTATATAATTATTATCAAAATTATTAATAATAAAAATTCTATTTAATTTTAGTTAAATATACAAATTGAAAGACTAACAAATACTGGCCGTGAATCACGACGTCGTCAAAAACTTTTACAAGTCCAAGTACGAACATTATGCGAAGAACGTGCTGATTTTTTGGCACAATTACAAGATCAACATCGTGAAATAACAACATTACGTAAACGTTTGGGTATTGCTGAAAAAGAAAATGAAGATTTAACGAAATCAAATGATGATGATAATGATCCAAATCGACCACGATATACAACAAGTGAATTAAAAGAATTATTAAGTGAACGTGATGAATTATTAAATAAAATAAATGATTTAAGTGAAGAATTGAGTGCATATAAACCAGATGAAAATTTAAATAAAGAAGACGAGATAGAGGAAAGATGTGAAACGTAAATATAAATTAATTTAAAATTAATTTGTTTTGATTTTTATAGTTTTTCTAATTTTATTTAGACCTCCGGAAGAAGATCCACCTGTACAAGGTCCATTACCCTATGAACCAGATGATGCACCATGGAAAAAAACAAATGAATCTGGAATTCGAAAATTGTAAGTTCCTCTTAATTTCTTTTTAATATTTTACTTAAATTTTTATAAATTTTTT
Source organism: Empis stercorea (assembly GCA_949752835.1). Classification (NCBI taxonomy): domain Eukaryota; kingdom Metazoa; phylum Arthropoda; class Insecta; order Diptera; family Empididae; genus Empis; species Empis stercorea. Next base: position 11,627,595 of record OX457087.1, read on the forward strand.
CCAAATTATTTATAGCTTTCGAAAATTATTTTCTGAACCTGATCCGAATAGTTTTCCACGTCGATCACTTTCATCACTTTCTAAATTGGCTTTATCTGCTGGCCCAAATCATAATAATACATCTGTCTAAATTATGGGAAATAGAAGGACATAAAACAACATTCCACCGTCACGCAATAATCCAAAATCATACAAAATAAAAATGAACAAATTTAATTTTAATTATCCATTATACTCTGCATCACAAAAATAATTATTACTTATATTATTATCATTTAAATCATTATTAATAAAAACAAAAGTAAATAATTTTTCTAAACCAAAAGAACAGATACAAATTTTTTTTAAATAATTCAAAAATAATTGATTCCAGTTTTAATGGAACTTTTTTCATTGGTTCCAAGTCTATTACTCTTTTCCAAAAAAAAAGAAAAATACAAAATTGGAATTTAGAGAATTTTAATTGCAATTTTATTTAAATAAACTATTTATATATAAAATAAAATTGTTAATCAATTATTTTACAGTAGTGATTTATAAATTAAATGTGTAAAATATTAAAATTAATTTTAAGTAAAAAAATTAAATTGTAATAACACAAAAATAAAACCAAAATAAAATTTAATAAAAATCTTTAAAGAGTTTCTAAAGTGCCAAAATATCAAAAATTAAAAATTTAAATTTATAAAAAAAAAATTCAAATTTTCAATTATTATTTATCTAATTCACTTTAATTATTATTAATTAATTTTTTTTTTTACATTTTGATTTAAAAAGGACCTTGATCGAAGGGCATTGGTGCTTTATATTATAAATTTATTATAAAAAGAATGATCAAGAAAACTGAATTCAAATTTTTAAATTAAACCACAAATAATAAATATACAGATGTCTCACGTATATGGGAAAAAGTGATGTATAGAAACGATTTTTAACAAAAAAAAAAGCTATTTTTATTAACCGCCAAAAGTTTTTTTCTCAACCGACAGTATCTTGCTTACTTATTTTAGTCTTAACCGACGGCCATACAAAGGAATATTTAAGAAAAAGCTTTTTGCGTTACTCAAAATTATATTACTCATATAATATAATAGAGCAAAAAAATAATACGAAAAAATATTCAATACATGCAAAAATGTGTGTAACAAAATACACACATATGTATTTATTCTATTATGCGTCACTATTTCTAATATTCTAATATTTCTAATATTACAAATTTCAAGAATTTAATTTTCAATTTTCGGCTTTTCATAGTATATACAGTATGTAAAATCCGTATTCGTACATTTTTAATTTATGACATTTTTTAATTTATTAGTAAATAATTATTGAATAATGTAAAATGAAAAGTACATTCGTTTTTTTTCTCTAAATTTATGTTACATTAATGTAATTCATAATTTCTTTCAGAAAGTTTTGCATTATATTTGCAGTAATAAACACACTTTTCTCTTTAAAATAAGGCTGTACGAATACGGATTTTGTATACTGTAGATATTTTTTTTCTGAAAATTAAACATCGTAAATAAATAATTTAACTGCAGTTACTTTTCATTCTTAATTTTGAAATTGAAATAAAAATTATTATGATTAATAGAGAGAAAGGCCAATTCATAGGGTACCTGATTTATAAAGGAAAATACATAATCTTTTTCCCTATTAATTTCTGCGAAATGTAACTGCAACTTCTTTGTTTAAAATATTCCAAAAAAATTGTATTTTTAATTATCTCGTCTTTGGGTTTTCCATGAAACCACTTTTAACCGACAAAGACAGTTATTTTTTTAAAAAATACACCTTAAAATAAAAAACTAACATGCCCCTAAAATATCTATATACTTTGAAAAGCCGAAAATTGAAAATTAAATTCCTTAAATTAGAAACATTAGAATATTAGAAATAGTGACGCATAATAGAATAAATACATATAGGTGTATTTTACACACATTTTTGTATGTATTGAATATTTTCTTCGTATTATTTTTTGCGATATATTATATTATATGAGTAATATAATTTTGAGTAACACAAAAAGCTTTTTCTTAAATATTCCTGTATGGCCGTCGGGTCGGTTAATACTCAAATGCTTAAGCACGATACTTGTCGGTTGAGAGAAAAGCTTTTTTGTCGGTTGAGGCAGAGCTTTTTGTCGGTTTATAGCTGTCGGTTAATAGAAAAAATTGGCACCAAATTTTTGTATGGGCGTGAGACATCTGTATATTTATTATCTGTGATTAAACTATAATATTTAGCTTCATCGAATATTTTATTAAATTAATTAGATAACTAAATCAATTTATATTTTATTAGACAGTTGAAATTTAGTCAAGTATTTGAATTTAGATTTAAATAAAATATCTCCAAAATATCATAATTGAAAAAGTTCTTATCAAAAAAAAAATGTTGCTAGTAAAATTAAATAAAATTAACCATGTAGTAGAGTAATACTAATAGTTTTTCTTCAAAATGGTCAGTAAATTTTCTTTTATTAAAAACTTTCTAATAGAATACTAGAAATTTTGAAATTTACTTGGTATAATAATAAAAGTGAAAGTACATTTTCAATATTTACAAATTTTTCGAAATGTTATATCCTAAATAGTTTACTTAGTTTAATTATTTAACAAATTTTATCAGAATCAGAATGATTTTAATATGTAGCTGCTGGTAAGTAATTCTTCAAAACTATAATTATTTTAAATATTCTGCTCAATTTTCTTATACAATATTCATGGAATTTCCTAATTAATTAAAAATAGAAAATTATATTTAATAAAATATCTTTGGAAATAAAATGAAACATAATAATTATTGTAAGAATTTTATTATTTAATTATCCTGAAAAAATAATTAAAATAATTATCCTTTATTAATATAACCAACAAACTGTGTGTTATAATATTTATTAAATATATTTCGAAATTACTGACCATTTTAAATTACCAAAATATCATAGAAATAATAAATACCATTTTTTTTAGATTATAATTAGAAAATAATTACTGAAACTATTTAACTCTATTAGTGAAATTCAAATAAATATTAAGAAATACCAATACAATAAAATACTCTAAAATTGAAATTCTTGATCTAAATAAAATTATGAATTTCACTTTAATATTGCAATTATTTTTGGTTAATATTGTACAATTAATTTTTTTTGGAAAATAATTTAATTTATTTTTAAAGATATTTTGCAAAAATTCTTATTAGAAATTTTTTGTTCAAAATTACATAATCCAATACAACATACAAATATCATTATTATGATAAATCATATCCTCCAATATTTATCATTACATAACTAACCTATGGTCACTAATGATTGAAAATTATTAATTAAAATACAAAAAATAATGTCGATTGTTTATTTTTTTTTCTAAGAGACACAGTTTAAATTATTTATAATTAAATATAAATAATATATAATTTATAAAATTTATAAGACATAATAAAATGGAACTAAACTAAATAAAGTAAGCCAATCTACTGTACAATTATTAATAAAATATATAAATTAATTTATTAAAAAGTTAAATAAATATAATAAAAATATTGAAAAGTAAAAATATATCTATATGTATAATGAAAATTATTATAAAAGATATGATAATGTTTTCTTACATATATACAAAATGATAACATCAAGTTACTAAAAAAAAGTATAAGTAAAAAAAAAAACTAATGTAACTATAAAATTAATCAAATAAAAAGTTAAATTGTATTAAAAATTTAGTTTGGTTTTTCTTAATAAATAATTTTTTTGGTTGTATTTTTCATAAATTATTTTTTTTTTGGTTGTAATTTTATAATAATTTTGTAAAATATGTTTTTATAATAAATGAATTTATGATTTATAAGAGCAAATTATTTAAACAAATATAAGGAAATTACTGCAGGCTAATAAACTCAACATTTTTTTTAAATCCTTTCCAATGAATAATACACGAGCGAGGAGCATCCCAGGTGCATACTTTTTCCCTTTGAGCTAAATTTTAATAGTAATAGTAATTTATTTATGAATTAAACCACAAAATTGTTGCAGATGTATAAATTTTTTAGATTTAAAATTAAGGATTTTTTTTTATGGATCATTGAAAATGTCAATAAACAAAATTATTACACAAGATTTTGGTGAATTTTTCATTCTGTCGTCCATAAAACCAAAAATAAAATTTTCACGAATTTTATTTACATACCAAATTAAAATATAAACTTTCTAGTTTCATAATCAATCAAATTGTAGCTTTAAAATTAAGGATTTTATAAGCATTTGAACGATGATGAATCCTCGGACTTGAGCATTTTGAAAGCCTAATCAAATAATTATTATCAAGGTTTAGAAAAATTAATTGACAGATGTAAGTAAATAGTTACATATTTCTGTTTCTTTCTCCCCTATTCCGAGAACTTAAAAAACCCACATAAGTATAGAAAGTGTGTTTAAAACGTGCCTATAAAAATGTTCTTTTCCTGCGATATTAGAAATAAATATAAAAATATAACAAAATACTTTTTTACACAACTTTTACATTTACGAAAAAAAATAACACTTTTAACCTTCGTAATCAACCTTGACAATTAACTGTATTTGATAACCCAATTAGTAAAACTTTTTACAATATATTATTTATCTATATTTTTAATCACATAATTCAATAATTTTAATATTTGTTATACTCCAGGTACGTAATATTTTCATAATTTTATACATAAAATATAAAAAATTATAAAACTAATTATACAGAAATAATCATAAATATTAATGAATTATTATTATTATTAAACACAAGTATTTTCAAAATTTCTAGCTTTTGTGATATATAGAGATTTTGGAGATAATAGCCATCATTTTCTATATATCTCTATCAACTTTATTAGATTTTAATTATTAAATTTTACCTTAAACAATTTAATTACTAATAATAATAATAAAATTAAAAAAAAAACTTGTATTACTTGATAAAATCTTAGTCAGTCAGACAAATTATATGTATAAAAATTTTTTTTATTTGCATAATTTGAAAGCTTTCACTCTATTCGAAAAGTTATGAAAACAAATATGCATAGGTAAAATATTAAAATTCATAATTTTGGGCAAAATACTCGTAGATCAAAGCTTTACCGAATTTTATTATTTATTATAAGATATTCTCCAGTAATTTTTGTTATATTTTAATTAATACTTAAAATATGAAATTATCATCATTCGATTTCATTGATTGTATAATAATTCTGTTATGTAACTTAATTTCAATTAAATTTGCGGTTGAACTAAGAGTGAGTGCTGCTCTATAGAAAATAATTGGAAATTAATGCTATACCTGCGAGAAATGACATTTACTCCAGCGAAAAGCTGGCGCTATAATCTATTTTAAAATTACTTTAAAACGAGCTTTTAATTTAAATTAAATCAATATTATAAGAAAGTTTTAAATTTTTAGTTTTGGTATATAAATAAAATTCAAAACTTTCTTTTGTATTGGTTCTTGGTTCTTATATAAACAAATCAAACGAATATTAATATTTTTGTATTTAAATAGAATTATATTATCAATTAACACGAAATAACCTTATCAGATATTAGTTAATATATTATTCTTAGGTATTTTCAAATAAAAGATTAGTTAATTTCGAATATAATATAATTGATAATGAATCAATATCAACGTATACAAAATTAAAACATAAATTACAAAATATAAATTAAAAAAATACTTTTATATAATATTTAGGTATTATTAACTTATATTATATACAAAAATTTACTAAATTTACTTAATTAATATAATAAAATTTATATATTTACATTAAATTTTCATTTTCATTTTTTTTGTTTTTGGTAAATTATTATAATAAAAATTATACTTTTTCGACCATCATTTCTCTTAATTTAACTAAATTTGTATTTTTATATAGTGTCATATTTAATGGTGTTGCATTACCATTCTTTTTTGATTGTGTATGCCATGTTAAAATTTCTGTACAATTATTTGCTAATAATTCAATTTCAGTATTATTAAATGGTAATAAACTTTTTAAAAAACCATCTTCCTCAAAGCCTGGTTTAAATGGCATTTCAGCATTTGGTCGTGATAATAAAAATTCAACATTAACTGCAAAACCAGCCATATCAACTGGAAATTTTCTACCACCCATCCATCCATCATAAAAACCAATTAATGTATCATTTTTAACAATTGGACTACTAATGCCAAATTTTGTAACAAGACCAACCGGCCACATTGAAACCTTTTTCGTATAACGCATTTGTTCAAATATTGTAATATCATATGAATTATCATCATCAGCAAAATATAATACACCTTTTTCACCATTAATAGTTGCTCGATGAACAGCATTTTCACGTATCCATAATAAACCACGATTACGATTTGAAACACCACGTGGCCAAGCCTGGAAAATTTATAAATTAATTGTTTTTGTAAATAAAAATATAAGATAACGATTTTGATTTTTTTAAAAGGGGGGAGGGTGATCAATGGTTAAACCTTCAGACAATTTAGAAAGAATTGAAGGTTACCTGGATCGATTATAAAGTAAAAAGATTCTACCTAAAACATTTTCTATGTCATTGCCATTTTAATTTTGATAAATTAAATTTAATCTTTACAATTTTCAAATAAAATTCGTAATTTTTTCAAATCAAATTTGTATCAGAATTAAAATTTGGACATTTTGTAAGCGTACTATAGAGTTTGAATTCAAATACATAGTCATAATAATTCGATTAGGAACTTTTAAAATGTTCTAAGAGTTTAATTTATAGTATTATTATTTCAATTGAAATATGGTATAAAGGAAAATTTATGGAAAACCACATACTATCAATCGGCGTTGATGTCGTATATATTAATTATCCTTGTCGTATATATTAATTATCGTTTAAACTAATTTTGAAATAATATAGTAATTTTTTAAACAAACCTAAAATTAAATTGTAAAATTAATTAAGAAATAGAAAATTTAAGTAATTGATAGATAAATAAAGAATAGATAATAATTATTATATTTTTGGGTAATAAATAATTACGATTGCTTACTTATCTGAAATCGGACACTCTAAATATATCTTTAAAAACAATATTGATTAAAAGTTATACAAAATTCAGATTAAAAATAATTTTAAACTGAAATTAGATAAATATATAATTTTACACCAATTGGGTTTGTTAAGACTGTTAAATCAAATAGTATATTTACTTGGGATAATACATCTTGTAAATTTTAAACGAATTCGTTACTATATTAGTTAGGTACTATATACCCAGTATGTTTAAATTTCGAAACATTTCATATTCAGTCTAAAGAGACAAGAAATTACGTAGTTACTAGTTAGTTTGAATTAACTCATTTTAATTTTTTTCAATAACTTCTAATTCAAATAATGTGTCATTATTTTTTTTAGCATGTTGAGAATTTTTATATACATATTATTAATTTTATGACTTATTTCTTCTAATAGTTAAAAATAATATTAAATATATATTTTGGTTCTAAATTAAATTTTCTATAGATTATATAATTTCTAAAAGTTGAAAATGTCTATAAATTTATAAATTTTAAAAGCGTTTTGTATATGTTTTATTTAAAATTTAACGATATAATCATGTGAATCATATATGAATCATGTGAATCATAATATTGATTAGCTTTTGTTAAAGGAAAAAAAATGTGCATATAAAATTTTTTTTTTTAAATTTTCTGTTTCTAAGGTCGCACAATAACCGCAAAGATAATAATAAAAAAAATTGATCCTTCCTTAAATCTATTCGTTTCAGAAAACATATGTAAGGAACTAATTTTAAAAAAAAATATTGTTATGACGCGGTGTAAATGATTGAGAATAAATTTTTAAGAAAAATTTAATCCTATGGAAAAAAAAATTATGCTATTAAATTAAAGCTGTTCTATATCGCGAATTAAGCTTTTCGAAATATAACATAATTTTTAATAAAAAAAAATTTATTTAATTAATTTTATCTCATTTATAATTTTTATTAATTGAATTAAAGTTAATCTGATTTTGGTCCAAATGTTATTGACTTATGGAAAGTAAATATTTATTTATAAATATAAAATTAAGAATTAATTAATTATTATTTATTAATTCAGCTTTTAAAATATAGAAATAGAAAATAATATTATAAATCTAAACAATTGTTTTGATAAAAGTTTTTTTTTTTCAATTTCTACACTGTTTATTATGCAGTGTCGGATTTAACTGGTAACTGGTAAGTGGTAACTACAATTCCGGATTATGAAATTGTATAAGTCAATTAAGTAAATTTAAGCTTAACTAAAATATTTAATTTAGCAGTATATGATCGCAATTAAAAGAGCAAGTATACGACAAGTGTTCGTATATGAAACATGCCTGAATTGAACTATAAATCAAATATATAATTTAATTTAATCATCATTAAAAAAAAAATATGGTTTGAAAATGTATCCTCCAAAAGTTTTACACTGTCAGGATTTATCTCTTTAAAATAAAGGATATGCCAATTAAATTTTTATATGAAAAATGCTCAGTGATAAACAGTTTGTCAGAAAAATTCTCTTAGTGGTAGTTGATCATCGAAAAGAGGAAAATGTGTTTTTCTACCAACAACCTAACATCATTTTCAATTCGGACCACCACTAAAAATGTCTTAAGACAAATTTCTTAAGACAACCCTGTTATTGACATGTACACATTTTAATATTTGAATGAGTAATTATTCAAAACTATTTTTTAGCAAACAATTAAGATATATTAAAAAAAAATCAACACATGGTCAAGCACAATTTACACTATTATATAGAGATAAAAACTCTTATCCTGTTTTTTCCTTAAACAAGTATTTTAAAATTTTAAAAAACAAATTGTTTTTTGTATAGTTGACATTATCTTTAAACTAAAGAGAGAGAAAATATTCGCACTATATGCAAAAATTGATAAATAATTTAAAAAAATATTAAAATTAAAATTAAATTTAAAAATAATGTATAATAATTTTTTTCTAACCTTATTTATTACTTTATATACTTGCGGCATTGGTGCAATTAAATGTTCAAATGGTACACCAATATGTGTTAAAATTTTTGTTACCATTAACGATGGTGATATAGCATCTTCAATAACCAACCACATTAAATTATTAATATGTTTCAATGTATAACCAAGACGTATTAATTCTGGTAATTGTTCGGGACGTTGATATGTTGGTGTTATTATATATAATGGTGGTTTAATATTATCTTGTTGTAAATTACGTAAATCTGTTTCATCTAATATACGATTAATACGTTTTAATGCTTGTAATTCTAATAATGGTGAATTAATATATTCATCATTATGCACTAATTGACCATTTTGTATTGTTATTGATATTGATAATAATACAAATATTGCTAATACACTTATTATTGTTACAAAATATTTCACTTGTGACATTTCGATATTAAAAATTCTCATGATTTATTTTTTAATTTTTTCAGATTTTTTTTTTTTTTTAATTTTAAAATTTTTACTATTTTAAGTTTTATGTATTTCACCCTTTTTTTTTAGAATTTATTCATTATAAATAATTATATTTTTAATTACTAATTCATTTTAAATTATTTAAATATTTATTTTTCAATTTTTAACATGAAATTATAATTTTGTACACTCTTTAAAAATAAGATAAAAAGATTTTTCGTTAAATTTTTGTGTATTTGTTAAAATAGTTAAAAGTTTTTTAGCTACTGGAATACAAAATAAAAAAAATTTGAAAAAAAAATATAAATATTCTCGCGAAGACAAACAAGCTTGTCCAGTCGAAATGTATTATTTTTTTTTTTTTACAAAATTTTGTTGTGATAGCGCAATTATTAAATGAACATGAATTTTATACAAAATATATTTATGATATTTTTTTTATATGTATGTACATATAAAAAAAGAAATATTCTTAATCAGTTATTTTAAAAATTATTAAAACGTCATAATTTCAATTTTATCTTTATTATTATGGTATTTTTAAACAAATCACTTTTTTTTAGTATTTGACAATAATTAAAAACTTGAATTTTGTTTATTTAATAAAAATAAAAAATGTTTGTTACTTGAATATTGCAAAAAAAATTTTTTAGGAGAATATAGTTTCGACACAAACAAACAGAAAAACAAACCAAAATTTTGTTGTAGGAAATTAAAATAGAAGCCCAATCGACAGTACACAATTTTTTTTTTCTCTTATCTTACGATAAAGTTGTAATGAGACAATAAATCGAAAACAAAAAATTTATAATGTAGAATAATTTTTGCTGATAATAAAATTTGATATAGCTCCGTTTAAATATCGTCTATCTATGGCAATTTATACAAATATAAATTTAAAGGCTAAAAAGTTAAGTGAAATTTGATGTTAAATTTAATTAAATTATGAAGAAAATGTGATTTTTAGCCGATAAGAAACTTTTAATTTTGTAAATTTGAAAATTTCACAAAAATTATCTATAAATAAAATTTCAAAAAAAAAAAATAATTCAAAAATTTATTTATTTCTAGTAACTAATAATATTCACCGCCAGACTAAACTATTAAAAAAAAATATATATAAAATATATTAAATTATTATTTAACTATTAATTATAAGTATATAAAAAAGCTTAATTTGGGATTTATTTATTATTATTGCAATACAAAAAATTAATTAATGCAAAAATAAACACGGAATTTATAGATAATAAAATTATTTACTATTTTTAAATAAAAAAATAAATTTTGTTGTGTGGAGAGCAAATATAAATTTTAAAACTATTATTTTGACTGTAAAAGTAAAACTAACAAAAGTGAAATAAGAATTTTTTATTATAATTAATTTAAATTAGGAAACGGTTACGAGAATATTTGTTTTTAATTTATCTCAGAAAAAAAAAAAGAATTATATTTCCTATATATTTCATTCACTGTGTCGTTATTTGCACTCAAAAATTAGAAAAAAAAATTTTTCTAGCAGAAGAAAATTGATTTTTACTGTAAAAATACAATTTTTGATATTCGCAATGAAAATTAATTTTTCACGGTGTTTCGACTTTTTGTGATAATTGGATATATGGCAATGTAATGATTTTTCTATCTGACGTGTTCAATATATTTTTATTTTGTTAAGATTTACTAGTAAAATTATTGTTGCTATGCATTCTTATCACAATTTTTATGGCGAATTAGAAAAAAAAAATTCCATTTTTGTTGAAGATATCAAATTATGAATAATATAATATTTTGATCAAAAAACTTATGTGAAATAATATAACCAATTTAGTTCATAAGATATTCTTAAAATTTGTTTTTACAATTTTCCTATTACCAAAATCTTCAATAAGTTTTTCTAATTTAAGGATTGTGTTCAATTTTTTAATTCTCCTAGACATCCTGCACAATTAAATCATTAAATAAAATTAAAAAAAAAGTGTATTAAAATTAAAAGTATATTTATCTCTAAGTACATTGGTAAATCCAAAATAAACAAAAAAAATTCCAATTCCAATTAATTGTAACATTATTTTTTAGAGCACCTAAAGATATGCAATCATGTGTTATAATATTTATATATAAAGTTATTGATATCGGAAATAAGTATATGTACATACATTGTATAAAATCACGATTTTATTGACAAAAAAAACATATGTAATGCCTATGCCACTCCAGATGGTTATCACATCACCAGGTATAATATTTGATTTTTGATAAGAGCAAATTAATACCTTTTAGATTAATATAATCAAAGTTTTTGAATTCTCCTAGACATCCTGCACAATTAAATCATTAAATAAAATTAAAAAAAAAGTGTATTAAAATTAAAAGTATATTTATCTCTAAGTACATTGGTAAATCCAAAATAAACAAAAAAAATTCCAATTCCAATTAATTGTAACATTATTTTTTAGAGCACCTAAAGATATGCAATCATGTGTTATAATATTTATATATAAAGTTATTGATATCGGAAATAAGTATATGTACATACATTGTATAAAATCACGATTTTATTGACAAAAAAAAACATATGTAATGCCTATGCCACTCCAGATGGTTATCACATCACCAGGTATAATATTTGATTTTTGATAAGAGCAAATTAATACCTTTTAGATTAATATAATCAAAGTTTTGTCATATAAATTCAAATTAACCAAATTTAAGAACAACAATGTAAGAAAACGAAAAGGATGAAAAACAAATTAAAATAATTTTCACATTTCTTTAATTATATTTTATCTTAATATTAATTAAAATTTATTATTACATAATTATTTTATATATAAAAAAAAAATTTATTTTTCAGATTGAATTTTATTTTTCAAATTCATTTTAACAACACATGGAACTAAAGAATGCATATGAGCTGTTAAATGACTTTTCGCCTTAAATCCAGTACCACAAAGTTCACAACTATAAAAACAAAATAAAAAAACAAGAAAATTTATTAATTAAACAATCAATAAAATTAAAAAAATATTCAATTGGTTTACATAAAAGGTTTTTCGCCAGTATGTACACGAATATGTTTCCTTAATTGGCATGGTGTATGAAAAGCTTTTACACAATATTCACATTGATGATTTCTTATGTGCGTATGAAGTCTGCAATAAAAAAATATTGTTTGATTTACCATAAATTTTTATTTAAATTTACTAAAGTATAACCTTTTTTCATGTAAATTCCTATTACTGCTATGTAAAAATGTTCTATCACAAAATCTACAAGAATATGGTTTCTCACCAGTATGTATCATTTTGTGTCTAGTCAATTTATAATTTGTTTCAAATGCAGTACCACAAAGTCTATAAATTAAGAGAAATCGAAATAGGGATAAAAAAAAATTATTGAAGAAATTTAAATTTTTAAATTGAGATAAATTTTTTTTTACTCGCAAACATAATCCATTTCATTTGTATGCCTTCTCATATGATATCGTAATGTTATTTTATCTGAATAATTATGACCACAATATTCACATGGAAATTTTTCATCACTTTTTTCTTTAATTTTCTTTTCTTTTTTTACTAAATTTTTATCTTTTTTTGTATATTTTCTTTTAGCATTTTTTATTATTGGTTCATTTGATTCATTATCAATAATTTCCTTTATGATTTTTGTCTTATACGATTTTAAATCTTTAGATTTAATGGATGTATTCTCTGTACTTGTTGCTTTCATCGAAATATCATTATCTAAAATATTACCTACATTATCTACGGTTGAGTTTTCTGCAAAAGGATCTGTTTTAATATTTTCCAACTGCAATATAATTTGAAAAAAAATATAAATTTTTAATTTTAATAATAAATTTTTGTATGATATAAAATTTTTGAATATTACTAAATTAATTAATTCCTCTTTAATATGTTTTTCATCATAATTTTGTTGTTCTAATTTAATATTTTCTCTTAATTTCTTATCAGAATTTTGACATCTTTTACGAAAATTATATGCAATTTTTAAATCATTTATACAATTATAACAAATTTTATTAGTAAATTGATCATTTTCATGAATCTAGAAAAAAAACATTGTATTAAAATTTTCTTAATTTATTCATTTAAAATAATTTTTTTACTAAAATTCCACTGCAATCACAAATTTTTATAGAAATTTTAATATTATCATTTAAGTCACTATCAAATATTGACTGAAAATTGTCATTTTCACAAGATTCTAAACAAACTCGACAAATATACCAACCGGTTGAATAAGTGGAACTCATTATTTATTACGAAAAAACTAATTTCTAAAATTATTATATAAAATATAAATAAATATTTTAGTAAATTTAAATAATGTAAACAAAAACATTTGTCTGTTTCTTTGACAAAAATTAATGACGTTTACTCAAATGTCAAATTTTATTTAAAAGAAAAATATGGTAGTAGTGACATCTGTTATAATTGTGTCCAAGCTAAGATGTTAAACAACATAGTACAAAGTAAATAAAAACATAAAATCATAGTAAAGCAACATGTGGAATATTTTATTAGAAAATGTTGCTTTAAAATAAGAAATAATTCGAATATAAAATAATAGATGTCACTGATTAAAGAGGAAGTGACGTTTTATTCATTTGAAATTTGAAGTATATTATAGAAATAATGTTAAAAGAGAATAATTATTAAAGAAAATTTAAATAGTTTTCATTTATTTATATTATTTCTGACAAATATTATTTGTCAGAAATTTAAATACTTTATCTTGATTAGCTAACCAATTTAATTACAGAACCACAAATTTAATCATTTTAATTTTATTATTTCCTTTAAAATTTAGACGAAATATTTGTACTACTACAACGTCTGTAATAAGTAACGATATCGAAATTTTAATTAAGAATATAATAATTCTGATTTGTTTAATTATCAGTATTTCCTTCTCTTGGCTCAACTGCCCGACCCCGATGTAGGTTTTATATATTATACCTCATACACAGAGGTGTAAGGCATAAAGCGTTTTGTGACTATCAACTATCACATCTTACAATTTACAAGTTGATAGTCACAAACCACTTGTATGTGATTCCACTACAGGTTTCCCTTACGTTAAGTTGCAATCATTATAATTGTGTCTTAAGTAAAACAAATTTCCATTATTAATTTAAAATATGTAAATTAATTAAGCACATACAAAAATTTATATGATTATTTTATTTAACTTCTCTTTTTTTATTATAATATTTTAATAATTTATTTCATATCTCTTACATATACAACATAGTTAAAATTGAATTTATGTTTTCTATATACTGACTTTTTTTTTATTACAAACAAAATTTCTTGTTGGAATTGAGGAAAATTGTAGAAATGCATAAACATTTTTATATTATAAAAAATAATTGTTTGGATTTAATTAAATTCTATTTTTTTTTGTTAATGTAAACAATGGAAAATTTTCCTCAAAACTTTTACAAATATTTTTCTTTAATTTTTCTTATACAATAATTTCATTATTATTTAATGTTAATAAAATATATATATTACTATAAATATATTTTACCTAGCTAAAAATTACAATTTTCAATTCAATTACATTTAGGTATATTTTTTTTAATTTAAATTGATATTTTCTTAAAAAACAAAATACAATTTTTAAATATATTTATTTTTAATGTAATTTAAATTTACACTTAAAAATATATCAAAAAATTATAAGAAAAATTATAGTTCAATTTGGCATTTTTAAAAATTTTGTATTCGATTTTTTTATTTTTGTAATTTTGTTGACCTTCATTTGAAATATTTTAAATTAATTATTATATTTGGAAAAAAGCTTAAATGAAAATTTTACCAAATTCTATCTATATAAAAAATCTTATGTAAATCACAAATTCTTTTTTTAGTCTGTTAACACAAAATTTATATGATTCTTAAATGTGAATCGAGGAACTTATATGATATCTTAAAAGAAAATGTAATACTAAAAATAATCTACAATGAAATATTTGAAGCTTTCATTTAAAATCTTCCAAAAAATTTTTTGGTATATATTTGATTTGAATATATATAAATTTAATTTAAGGTCACTTTCAAAATCATTCAAAGAAAATTATCTTATACAATCTAAATCAAAAGAATCATTTAATATTTAAAAAAACAAATAAGTTTAATGTGACGGTGGATCACTAGATAAACAATGCCATTGTTCATGACATGTATCTGGTAATCGTACACAATCTGTCCATTGTTTTAATCGTCTACCTTTACTTAAATGTCCTAATACAATTGAACCTAAAAAATCATTACTTTTACCAATATCTTTATCCCAAACAGTAATTATTAATGATTGTTTATCTAAATCATTTGGTCTAGTTTCAAATTGAAATTCTTCATTATATGTTGGATTTAAATTATGCCATTTAATACTTGTTTTATATTTTTTTCGATGTGAATCTGGTTTTAATTGTCTATAAAATAATATAAAATTTAAATATATTTTTTTTTTGATAATGAAATTATCAAATATGAAATTCTTACAATTTAACAAATGGATCAGAACTACCATTACTATCCATTGGTAATAAATCTGTACATCGTTTCACCATTACAACAAGAGCACGTTTCTTTGTATTATAACTTAATGATATTAATATTTGACCACGAGGCCAAGGTCCAGATGTACCAGCTTCAATACTATATTGATCTTCAGCACCCAATGGAATTGTCATACGAAGTGGACTGGTATTGTGCAACTAATAAAAAATAAATAATTTAGGAAATAATTAATATACGTATATAATATGAAAATGTTAATTATATCATACAGTTGATAAACCAATTTTTGCTGCACCCAAAAAATCATGTCCATATTTATCATCGTCTAATATTACAATATATAAAATTGAATTTCCCAATTCTTCTGGTTCAACACCCAAAAATGTAACACTTTCATTAAATTCAGGATTTCTTGTTTTATGAACAGTTTTTGTCCTTAACCATCTAGCTTGTTTTGTTGTACCTTCTGGTGTTATTATATTTATTTTACAAAATGGATCTGCTAAACCAGCACTATCCATTGATGGTAAATCTCGGGCACGCAATACACTACACTCAAGTGTATGATTCATTTCACTATAATTTAATTGAACTTCTAACCATCCAAGTAGTGGTTCACGACATATTTGACCTAATTGATGTGTAGTACCAGTACTACTACTACCATTACCCGATGATGATTCACTCATTGACCAACTTGATGATACTGAACCTCTTCTCATATATGCACTTTCACGACGATTATTATTTGTTGCATTTGTTGTACCTGTAGTTGTTGTTATTTGTGAAATTGTTGATACTGAATCCCAATCCGGATTACAACTTTCTGATCGTGATGATTGACGATTAAAAAATAATGAATTTGAAAATTTCCTTTCACCACCTTCGAAAAAGCTACGAAACGAACCGACTGTTCGTAAACGAAAACTCTCTTCACGCTGAAGAGAATTTTGATATCCTGTAGATTGTTGTTTATCTGGTTCATCACGATCTTCTTCACTACTACTATCCTCAATTTGCATTCCTAATTTTGTTGTTTTTACTGGCCGTATAGGTGATTCTTTTTTTATATTACGAACTGATGTTGTTGGTGGTTTAACTGGAATTTCATATTGTGGTAAACTTTTAAAAAACCATGCACCAGATTTTTTCCACATTTCACGTGTTTCTGAACAAATTCTACAAAGGTTAACATCTCTGCAATTTATTATAAAATCAAATAAATTAATTAATAACCAACTGATAGAAGGAGGTTGACTCTGGAAAATATTTACTTACTTAGATCTACTTGGACTTTTTGGTGTTATATCAATTGAACATTTTGAACATACTGGTTTTTGACAATCTTCACAAACTAATTTTGCTGGCCCTAATATACCAAATGTCTGTCCACAAATGCGACAACAATGTGAACCACATTCAGCTGCACGTAGTTTAATTTTTTCAACTTTTTCAACTAAACGACCAACTCGTTGACGTTCTGCTATTTCAATATCTTCATTACGTCGTATTACTGATATAATTGCTGCTTGTTCTTCGGGTCGTAAAGGACCTGTTGGTGATTTTCTTGTATTCCATCCTGTATGCAATCTATTAAATATATTTTAATATTAATAATATAGAATATAGTTAATATTTAATGGACAGTAAATTATAGCTCATATTATTAATTATCTTAATGACTTTATTAAAAAAAAATTAAAGTTGTTAAAAAATAATTAATCTTTATATAAATATATTGTTAATTACTTCCATATTATTTGATAAAAAATATATATAATTAAGATGAGTGAAGTAAATTTGTAACTAAAAAAGCCATTAAAATTTTAAACTACAAAAAAAATCGTGCTGTTTATGGTATATTAAAACAATTTTCAGGAACTCAGTATAATTAATTAATTTTACATCTCAAAAAATATAAATTTTAAACGATTAAAATCTTACAAAATTTTTATATATACAACTTAATGTGTACCATAATTTTTGTCCGATACTGTTAATTGAATTTACCAATTTAATTATATATATAAAAAAATATAAGTTGAAGGACAAACATTTTATATCCTCAGACTACAGAAATATTATATTTACAAAAAAAAAATGTATTTTTATGCAATAATAATTGAAAATGAATCACTTAGTTAAATATGTATTATATATATTATATAGTTTCATGCAGAAAGTCTGTCTACAAAAAGTGGTAGGACTAAGTTAATTAATTTTTTATTTAATTGGATTTTTAATTGAATAGATTTGTGGCCATTATTCGATGTGTCGATCTAACGCATCATTTGGACCAAAATATTAATTATTTAAAATTAAAAAATTTGAAAAGTAAAATCTATAAATTTAAAAAATCAAAATTAATTATTAGTAAATTTAAAATGACAATTAATTTCAACTATTAGTGCCACAATTAAGCCAATTTTTCACTGTAGGCAGTATAAGTAATTGTAAGTAGGTTTACTTCTAAGACTATACACTCTAACCTAACTAATTTAATTTTAAAGTTTGAAGTCATTTATTACTTATGTGTAGACTTTACCGTATTCAAAGGATACTCAACCTATAGTACTTAAATTTCAAGAAATTTAAGACATATATATGCAATTTTATCAAAACTAATTCCAAGGACTATCGACTCGATTATATTTCAAAGCAGAACAAAATCGGCGGTTGCTATGTCAAATCTAGGAAAAGCAGTCACAAATTTTACAAGTATTACCAATCGGAAAGCAGACAAAATTTGACTAGTATTACCAATCCATGAATGTTTATCTCTACATGATACAATCTTATTATTATTCTGAAAAAAATAAAAGTATATTCCCCAAAAAAAATTATTACCATTGACAATTTAACAATTTTCATTTTGAATTCTGATACTCAATGTTTCTTCATTATAAAATTTAAACAAAAATATAGAACTCTTTGTGAGATATTTATGTTCTATATACAAAATTAAAGATTGAAATTCTTTATTTTCAGAATCTGTATGGTTTTTTTATTATATCTTAAAAAATGAGTACATATTAGAGCTAGTACTGCTAGCGGGTTTCGGAAAAAAATTGCATTTCTCCAATGTAGATAAATTTATCGACGCGAAATTTAAATTATAACAAAACTATATCCAAACAAAATTCAAAAATCTTTTAATTTGCCCAAATTATAGCATAAAAAACGTAGAATAAATGTTGATTTTATCTTCACAAGGACTCTTTTTTCATGTTACTTAAAATATATAGAAATTATATAGTAAATATTTTCCTTAAAACATAATTTCTTTATTATTATCTTTCAACATTTACAAGAAAAATAATATTATGTACTCTTTATATAAAAAAAAGATTGATGATTTCTTAAATATTATTTATTTATTTGTCATCCTATACAAAAAAAAAGGATTCATGTTATGGGATTACTGGATGATATTACAAAGCAATATTTTTTTTATATATAACAAGGATTTTTATTTTCTTGGATATAAAATTTTTTATTGTCAAATATACCTTTATAAATACACGTACCTTTGAATATCCTTTTATTTATTTCAAATTCAGAAAAGGTAAATAATATATAAATGTATATTAAGGGAATTTGTTTGTATCGAAATTATGTTATGCCTTAATAAGAACATTGGGAAAAATTAGAGAAAAATAATAAAGACAGTAAAGTTTGATTTTATATATTTATTTTAAAATTGTAAATTTTCTTCAAATTATAGAATAAAATTATATCAACTTTTATCTTCCTAATCTTCCCTGAAGGTAAAAAAGTATTACTGAAATTTTTAAGCTTATTAATTTTTTTTGTAAAATTTGGAATGATTTATTTTTAATATAATTTAAATAAAATTTGTCTGTGAATACGATTAGTGTCTTAACAAAAGTTCTTAAAGGGATGTAATAGTCTGTGATGAAGATTAGTGACTTTTGTCCTTAAAGGATTGTAAATATTGAATGTAATTTTTGTGTATGTCCTAAAATAATAGGAAGGTAAATAAAAAAGGAAATTGTGGAAATATATAGTAATGTTTTCATCCAATTTATGATTAATTTGTAAAAGATATATTTTACTTTAAACTATATGAAATAGTGTTGTTAGAAATTATCTAATATTTTCTGCTAACGAAAAATCTGCCATCCTGAAGCTGAAGGATAATAACACGGTTTACTACTAAAATTACCCCTGAGGGATTTTATTTCATCATATATTTTGCTGAAAGTTTGATACAAACGATTTGTTGTATATATCAAACAAACTTTCAGATAAATATAAAAATTTATTATATTTTTGAGTAAAAATCAGTAATTTCAAATTGAATTTGATTTCATAATTCAATAATAATAATTTATGACTTTATTAAAATGTATTTATAAATATAATTCAAAAAACCACAATTATAAATTACTATCAAATTAAACTATAATTCAAAACTTTTACCATATAGACACGAAAAAAAGGACAATTTAAAATTTTCAATTACCAATTTGATGAAATACCAATTTACTATATATTAATTGTATCCCAGAAACCTTAATCAGTTTTTCATTCAACAGATTATAAAGCTTATATATAAGTATATAAAATTCTATTCTGTTGATTTCAAAGACGACCTTATCTTATCAAACATTCAACAATTACTTTTTTCCAAAGACGAAAAAAAAAAACTAATTTTCTTTCTTTACTTTTTTACAAATTGGAAAAAAGTAAATTCAAAGATTTCACTGTCCAATTAAAAAAGTTTTGAAATAAAAAATATTTTTATTTTTTTAAAGAAGAAAAAAATGAAAAAAAAAAAACAGATATACATAAAAGTTTTATTATTACGGAAACTCATCATTTAGTTATATTACTACCAGAAGAGAAGTATAGTTGTGGGAGGAAAATGTTGGTAGACAAAAATAGTATAAGTAATTTTTTTGGATAAATTAATGTCACTTGATTTACTTAAAATCTATTAATCAAATCTTACTCTGGCAATTATACATTCTCTGAGAAAAAGGGAAAACACTTTAATTGATAATTAATTAGAAAATAATTTATCAAAAAAAATTTCTATTTTTTTGGAAAGGTCAAGGTAAAAATTAACTAAATTGAGTAGAATTTTTGGTATATTACATTTTCTTGTAGAATGAACCAGAAACTGATTAATGTAAGTTATATTTTTGATACGCTTTACCTAACTTTAGATGGGTATAAGTACATATATATAACCTTTGTGTTGCTCATTATTCAAAAAATGTACTATATATCACCTTAAGGAATAACTTTAATAACTTTTCAAAGATTTTTTAATTTATTTCTTGTACGGTATATATATGTGCATTTCACTGTGTTTAATAGAAAAATAGAAAAATTTAAATGAAAAAAGAAATATTAAGAAAAAAAATGAAAAGTCTTTTCCATAAAAATAACATAAAAAAGAATTTTTCTTATATTTATTTATGGGAATTTTTTTTATAATAAATATTTTAAATAATGTTTTTTATTACGTTATTTGGTATCACTTTAAAATAGTCTCAAGTTCATTTTTTATTCATATTTCGTGTGGCTTTTATAATAAGCTTTTTTTTTAGTATATATTGAAAAACTCATAAAAGGATTATTTTATGAGGTAAATAAAAATGTAAATAATGTTTTCTAATATTTTGAATATTGAGTTAAAAAAAACGTATTGAAAAATAAAAAGTTTAATAAAAAAATTTTTATTTTATTTTTATTTTTGTAAATATACTTGACCACTTTTACATGTTCAACATTTTTCTCTTAGTATTTCTTTCATAAATTTCTAACTCAAAGGAAAGATTCATGAAAAAAATTATTTTCGTCAAACTTAATTGGTAAATTAAATTTATAAGCGTTTTGATCTTGATTTCGATTCAATATTTTAATGTAGTTTTAATGAACTTTAATAAATTCTAATATTTCCAGTGATTGTTAAAATATCCTGCAGATCAAACATATTTTTAAGAATTTGAATTAATACAATTTAGTAATATATGTATGTACTTAAATATTAAATTGAATTCTAACTCACCCACTTGATATAATTCACCCACTTGAGAGACTATAGTAATTCCTCTACTCTACGTAAATTCAAATTATTTAAATTTCATAAATATTTATATTTTTTTAAATTTCATGTAATAAACCAATAATAAATAGAAAAATTCTTGTTACAAAAAAAATTTCAAATAGTTTTTTCTTTAAAGCAACAAAAATCCTTTTTGATAGGACAACAAATATCTTTCCTTGTCATATTTTTAAAATTCTGTTTTCTACATTTAATATAAAAATTTCATTTCTAACAAATTAATACAAAAATATTTCAATTTTTAATAAAAATATTTCTTCAATATTTTTCATTATTTACCAACTATAAAATTTCAACATTTTAACCATTTAAAGATTTTTTTTAATGAAAAAATTAATAATAAATAAAAACTACAAAATTAATTAGTTTTTTACATGTTAAATTGAAAGGATGTATATTGTGTCAAGTATTTTTTTTTTAAACATTTTTCTGTTAATTTTTTGAGGTTTCGATTCGACATCATGACTCTGTTTAACTTTAACAGAAAAATATTACAAGAAAATAATTGTACGTATAAAAGTCAACTTTAAGTATATCAAAACACAATTTTTTTCCTATTATATAATTTTCTGTTAATAAAATAAAAAAAATTTTATGCAAAAAGGATATAAAAATTTATTTGTTGAAGCTTAAATCTTAAGCTATACAAAACCATTTTTTTGTAAAAATATATTTTTTAAATAAGTATAATCATCCATCAAAACTAGAGATTAGAATGTCAGTTATATTCATGAAATTTATAAAAAATATGTTTATTTATTGAAAATTACATAATATCATTTGTATCCACATTCGAAAAAAATTTTCAAATTAGATTTAAAGGAAAAAAAAAAATATTGAATTTAAAAATCAATCTTTTTTTTTCTTAATAAAATATCAAAAATTGATTTTACATCAAAATCTCTTTTTTAATTAAAATCTAACCAATTACTGTTACATCAAATTTAAATCTATTCCTGGAAAAAATTTAGAAAATCAAGTAAAAAAAAAATATTGAAAAATTAATATAAAAAAAAACCAATGACAAAATTTTTTTTTTCTGTCTCTACTGTGGCTGGAAAATTGAATTTTCCGATAAAAGAAAAAAAAAATTTACAGAAAGAATATTTCTATACTTGAAAATCAATTTGAAAGGAAAAAAAAAAAATGTTTTTCATTTTTTCATTATTTTTAAAGTACAACAAAAAAAAATCGATTATTACAGCGTCAAAAAACCAATCAAATTCCTTTAAGCTTTAATGAAAAATTAAATTTTCATCAAAAATATATATAAAAAAAAAGGACTAAACACACATATATAAAAAAAAAATTCGTTAAAAAGAATTTGTTTTGGTTCACAACAAATATTATAAATATTATATTATTGTTATCTAGAGCGGAATTAATTTAAGAATATTAATAATGTATCCTTAAATTCTTTCTTTTAAGGATAAACAAAATATATTATATACATGTCCATAGACACACAAAAATGATCATAATTCTATATATTTACGAAAAAGAAACATCAAATAAAAAATCTTGTACGTTTACGAAAAGCTTTCATTTTATTTCTTTCGGTCCTATAGTTAATTTTGACATCCTGTCCCAGTGGGAATAATCAACCTTTTAACACCTCCTCATTTAACTTTTATATATTTACATACTTCTTATATATATATTTACTTTATTATATAAGTAAATAAAAACTAATATTCGCATATAATTGTCATTGTGTATACATAGTGATTGTTATTGGCTTTTGAGTAAAAAAGGACAATGACAGGGATTAAAATAAATATATAACTTAAAGTATAGAGAAACAAAAGAATAGCAATAATATTATATCCTCCTTGGGCTCAAACATGTTCCATGTACAAAAAAAAAATGAAATCATGACTGGCCTTGAACTCTTTTTTTTTTAATATTACACCAAGGAGATATGTAATCAACACCAATTTTTTTTCTGTTATAAGAATGGTATTTGCTTGCCCTAGGTGGTTGAAGGTTATTAAATGATGTGCGGTTTGTGAAAATGGTGTAAATGGTGACAAAAAAACAAAATGAGAGAGAAAATTATTATATTGCTAGATATGCTGATGTGTTTAATTTTGTAATAATTTAGTTTTATATATATTTAATTGTAATATGTATGTATATATTTCTGTTATATTAATGTATTTAATCCATTAATATTTTATGTATACATACATCAGAAAAAAATGGTATAGATAAATAATAATGGGGATATAACAATAATCATGAACACCTAATTATTTACTGAATCTTAGGGAATTTAGTGAGAAAAATCATTTAGTATTTTCGTTTATACTTAGTATATAGTATAAACATTAATTCTATACATATGTGATGTAGAAATATTTTTCTTAATACATATATTATTGTTACAAGAATTTGCCTTGACATATTTTTTTGTTGGGAGGTTAATTAGCATTTTTTTAGAAAATAATATAAATTTACTATATAAAAATTTATTTAAAATTTAATGGTATACAATTATCCCGATAATATAAGTACTTAGGAAATACGACAAATTTAACATTAGAATTTAAAATTTTATATAAATGTCAGATTATAGCAATAAAGTTTGTAGTTTAAGGCATACAATTACAATTAAATTAATTTAATATTAAATTCGTTATTTGTCGTGACAACAACATATAATTTATCGCGTTCAATACATATCGTGGAGCAATTGTCGTTCTAAAAGACATAATTTGTCGTGCTATTTACATTTTCCTCAAATTTAATTGGTAAATTAAATTTATAAGCTCTTTGATCTTAATTTTTTTAATTGTGGTTGTTAAAAAGAATCATGAAGTGGTATACAAATATATGCAATTATAAAGATTATTCATCAGCCAAAGGAAAATTCGTTAAGGGATAAGATAATTAATATATAAATTATAAAAATAAATTTTGTGAATTTAATTATTTTTCGTTGACAAAGAAAAAAATTATTATGTACTTTTCATTTATGTAAATTGTAAATATGATTTGAAATTCAGTATTTATATACTACATCTCAAATATATAATTGAATTAATTAAATATTAGAAAATATTTCGATAACATATATTTTTTTAACAGTCAGTTAACAGTGTATGTACATAAAAAAGAAAAACTTGGTTCTACTAAAAAAATTATACGTAGAATTTCATACAATCTTAATTATATAACATATTTGCCACATAATATTTATAGAAATATACAAAGAAATATTCTTCAAATATTGTTTTAAATGGTAAAAATTTTGTTTTTTTGGATAAATTTCTATGATGATTAAAACATTAATATTGATTAAATATTTTTTTTATTATATAAACATTAAATTTCAATATTGATTCACGTGTCATCTACTCGTAGCCAAAATTTCATATATAAAAAGAGTTGATAATTTCAAAATTTATATTATATTTTAAACATTTTCAAAGCAGTAAGTAAAATATTTAAAAAAAAAAATACAAAAATTTATATTTCTAAAATATTAATTAAAAATTTGTTAATCTATTTCAAATACATATTAGAATTTTATTAAACTACTAAAAGGATATAATGCGTTTGATTTTCTTCGTCATTTTGTGTTTGGCTTTGGCTGCAACTAATGTCCTTGCCTGTCGGAATTTAAATGATGAATGTGAAAGCTTTAGCGCAACTGATGATTGTTGTGGTAAAATGAAATGCAGATATACAAATAAAAAGAAAGGAAATTGCTTTTCATCATAAGATAATTAATATATAAATTATTAAAAATAATTTTGTGAATTTAACTATTTTTCCTTGATAAAAAAAAATTATTATATACCTAGTTTTCATTTATGTAAATTGTAAATATGTATTTGAAATAAATATTATAATTGAGAAAGAAATTCATTATTTATTTACTACAATATTTCGATAACAGATATTTTTTTCACAGTCAGTTAACAGTGTATATAAAAAAAGACCAGATATAATCCATTAGTATTATATAAATCAATTAGTCCGCATATTAAATTACATTACTCAGTCACAATTGCACAGTCACATCTTAAAAATTTCATTGAAAACTTCAATACTATTTCGATTCTTCGATTCTATTAAATTAACATTTAAATTAATTGCAGAGAAATTTCATAAAATCAATATATTAATTAATAATAGGACTATTAAAATATACTGGAATCTTAACATCAGATAATGAATCTGAATTAAAGGAATTAATTGATGTTAATTTAATGGGTGGAATTCAATATTTTAATGTAGTTTTAAAGAATTTTATCCTGCAGATCAAATATATTTTTAAGAATTTGAATAAATATAAGTTAGTAATATGTGTACTTATATTATTAAGTTGACTAATTTACCCACTTGATATAATTTAGCCACTCTAGAGAATAGAAATTCCACTACTCTACGTAAATTGAAATTAAATAAATTTCATAATCATTTATATTTTTAATTAAAAATATGAATTTCATGTAATAAACCAATAATAAATTGAAAATTCTTATTACAAAAATTAATTATCAAATAGTTTTTTCTTTAAAGCAACAAAATCCTTTTTGATAGGACAACAAATATATTTCCTTGTCATTTTTAAAATTCTGTTTTCTACATTTAATATAAAAATTTCATTTCTTACAAATTAATACAAAAATATTTCAATATTTTTCATTATTAAAATTACCAACTATAAAAATTCAACATTTTAACCATTTAAAGATTTTTTTTAATGAAAAAATTACTAATAAATAAAAACTACAAAATTAATTAGTTTTACATGTTAAATTAAAAGGATTTGTATTAAATCCTACTACAATCATAAAATTTCTTACATTAAAAACAATCATTTTAGTATAATTAGAATCCTTTGTCCACAGAAAATTCCTTTGTACAATTCAAAATGTGAAATTTTACTATATTATTGTGGTTTTGTAATTTGGATTCATGTGGTCACAAACAACATAAATACATTTCCCACCAACCAGAATAATATTAAAATGATCCTTTAAGGATTTCAAATATATATTCAAAAAAAAAAATCATTAGTAAATCTTTTTTTTCTTAATTATTATTACAATTTCATTTCATTTTATATTTTTGTATGCAAAACGAAAGTTTCCATAAAATAATGAAAATTTAAATAATTTTGTAATTAATAAAAAAAAAATATATTTTAAATATAAAAATTTTCCCTGATTCAAAATTTAAATAATTATAGAAAAATGTTAAATTAAATTTGAATATTTTTAATTAGCCAAACAATAAAATTTATAAATTAATTATTCATTATTTCCGCTAAAATAATATTAATTAAATTTTATATGAAAATTCAAAATATTTTTCCATTAATAAAAAATTAATTTTCATTTTTGATTAAAATCGAATAATTTTTCGAAATTTTACTTTAACATTTTTAAATTCCTAAAAAGTTTTCAAGCTAAAATTATATAATCGTTTGTTTGTTATGAAAATTCCAATGAATTTGTTTATTTATTATTATTAAAATGTTCTTGTTTACATAAATTTAGAACTTAGAAGAAAAAAAAATGCTTTAAATAAGATTATCCTACTGGAACTGTTCTAAAACTTTGCATATTATCCGATCCCAAAATTATATAAATTTCTTTTTATAATAATAGAAATTCAAAGTATGTACAAAAAAAGGATCCTTTTTTTTTGAAAAAAAAAAGTAAATGGACAGATAAAGGTTTCAAAAAGCGTTTATAATACATATGATTTTTTTTTTGCTATTAAACAAAGGAAATATATATTAACCAAGGGATTCGTTTATAATTTTAGTAAACCGAATGATTTTTTATTGTCGAAAGGTGAAAAAAAAAATGAAAGGTGTATTTTAACATAACCGGGATTAATATGAGATAATATATGTAATTTCATTTTTTCTTTTATAATAAGTAAAGATAATTCTTTGAAAACTCCAGAGGGATCTAGAATAAGACTCTTAAAAGGAAAAATCAGCTCAACATGACTTTGTGTTCCGTAAATATTTTTTTTAAACTCCAGAAGGATCACAATCTGCCAGAGGGTCCAGAACTTAAAGTAAATAAAGAGGAGATGCTAAAGCAAAATATTTTGTGGGGGGGAAGAGATTTTTCATACATTTTCGTCAATATTAGGCAATCTGACAGCGATTCCAGGCAAAATTGCATACAATCTGAAAATTTAAAAAACTGTGGGGAAACAGCTTGTAGGGGCAAAAGTATACTATAACTATAGCATATCCTGATATTATATACTCTTAAGTCCAGAATCGGTTCAAAGTACTTAATACTATCGGAGATTCTAACAAATTATACCATTATACTACCAGTTATCAGCAGAGTATCCTTGAAACTATGTAGTCTATTATCAAAAAGATGCCATATTTTTGATTCTCGTATATCAATAACAGTACTTATCCTTGTTAGACATGTCTCCCTATTTAATCTTTCCTATCAATATTCTAAAATTCTAATATAGTGAAGAAATTATTAATTGTAACAATAATAATAATAAAATCAATATTATCAATAATTTCAATTCAGGAAATAAACCAATAACTAAATGAATATCCCACTCTTCGAATTAAAATATTTGGAATTATATTTTTTTATTTGTACTAATTTTAAAGATAAACAAAGATAAAGTGTCATTAATGTCTCAGCGGGTAATGAAGAACACTTAAACCTTAGAGCAATCATGAGATAGTATATCTACTCGTAACACGCCAACACATAATTATCCTATACAATAAAACAACGTCATCACACCATCAATTGTCAAGATCGAATTTTATTTTATTTTAAAATTCTATAAATGTAATAAAGAATTTATTATTCATCCATTAATTCACTTTTTTATTATTTGGCAATCTAAAAATAGCTTCGTCCTTTTATGGAAACCACTTTTGTGTGTAGCTAAAAATAGCCCCAGGATCAAAAATACAATACTAGTTTTTTTTTTATGATTATTTTATAAATTATTTCATTTTTCCATTTAAATAAATTGTTTCGTAGCATAGTGTTTTTTTTCTGTTATTGGTAGGTTACACCTCGAAAATCTTTAATAAAAA